>VZTV01083605.1:13851-25190 GCA_013400875.1 Anhinga rufa | reverse complement strand
TCTATGATTCTATGATTCTTGTGATGAGGCCAAAACATGGTTGCCTTCACTCCACAAGTGAAGATCCTGTCTGTGAGTCAAGCAAATGAGTGAATGACAAAACTCTCTCTGCCATTTGGCAAGAGAAATCTATTCAGTATTACTTTAGACCAAGCCGCCCTGAGAAAAATGATGGGCATGTAGCATGGAACTAACGCATAGCCTAAGTGGGCTGCCATAGGACCACTCAAATTTTGAAAGCCATTTGGTCTGGCATAAGGAATTGCAAGTCTGTTGCTGTTTATGTATAAATATCTACAAATATTTCTGTGGCCTTTGTCACCAGTGGAGACAGCTGCTCCCAATTAATGTTTCTTGTAAACAGCTCTATGGAGTCAGACTGCATTATTATTTCAATTTTGCTGGAGAGAAGGTGAAACAAGAGAGCAGACCAAATTCACAAAGGTATCTTTGTGCCTAACTCCCACTGAAATCAGCTGAACTTGGTTCAACCACAGACCTTCTGTGGATCTGGATCCACAAATCAGATGTGCATCTAGGTGGGATTATACTACAAAGTTACAAAATGAATTCAGGATTTTTAACTCCCACTCTGGTTTTACATCTTTAAAATGCCATTAGTGGACTGAACGCAAAATTGCATATTCAGGAAATTGAGCTGTATTATTTCCTTTGGTAAGATCCTCTTCTCTGTTACTACCAAGACAACATTAAACAGACAACAGAAATTTGGAAAAAGAAAAAAAAAAAAGAAGATGGGTTTTATATGCCAAATGGTGGGTTTGATGGGTCCTTTTCACACTGCTTATGACCTATTTTTCCCCTAATATTGTCCACACACTAGAAGAAACAGTATGCCAATAAACACTGAAAATATCAAAATCATTAATGCTGTCATGCAATAAGAAAAATCTTGTCATTTTAGCCAACTGTTTTGGAAGCACAAATTTCTATACATCTCAAATCTATACAACGATATAATAAAGATTTACAACAACACCTTTAGGTAGCTCTGAAAAATCCTTCTGATGTCAGACGTAAGTGTTAAACCCAATCACAGGACCAAAGCTCTCCTCTAGCCCTGCAAGTCCGAGTATGGAAGGTGTTTCCCCGCTAGCAGAAACATATTTTTTGGAGAGAAGTGAAAGCAGTCCACCGTTCACGGGATTATTTTTTTTTTTTCCATCAGTTCTCATTTTCTCTATTTGCCCACTGCTTGCCAACACACCCATGGCAGGGATGCAGCCCTTCTCTGATGTAACACCCATCTAACAACCACCCACCAAAAGCATGAAGGTGCCTCCCAGAAGCAGCAATGTCATCTTTGCACCGGGACATGAAAACATACAGGTGGAGGCGTTTGTTCTTAGCCGGTGCTGGTGCCCACGGCTGTAAAGCTACAGATCACATTCCCTCCTTGCTCTCTAAACGTGCAGAGGACTCTGCAAACCCATTGCTTGCAGAACTTGCAGCTTCTTCGCCTATTAAAAACCATGTGTTTTAGAGACCAAATTTATTTTCCTTTCGCTTTACATCAGCTAGGCCTTTATTTCTCTCTGTTACCTAAAATTATGTCTCATAAACTATTTGTTACAAAAGGAAGGATACATACCATTAAGCTGATTCTACCACATTTTTGGTGGTGGGATGCTAGCTTAGTGCACAAATGTGTTTCAAGGGAAATGAAACCCCTCCCTGGGGCTGAAAAAAAACTTGGTTACAAAGGTTAGATTTTTACGTAAACGACTGCCCAGGCACTTTACATGCTTCCGTAACTTAGTGGCATTCCATTTTATTTGTTTATAAAATTTAGTTTGTTCTTCTTTGGTGGTACTATGTTGTTATTAAACAAAACATGTACATGACTCAAGTGCATGGCTACAGAGCTAGAAAGTCTCGGGGTTTTTTTTCCCCCCTAAAGAAGAATTTCTGAGTGAGTTATGAAAAAGTTACACTACTATATTTAAAAAGCAAAATACCGAAGTACAATGACAGTAGATATTCCAGACCAAATCCTCCTCAGGTTGTATAAAGCATAGCATCTCCCTCTGTCCTAGAGAAAAGTCAGCTTAAGACAAGCATTAAAAAAAAAATCAAAAACCAAACCACCACACAGCACTGTTAATAACCATCCACAACGATAGTATCAGCTATCACCGACTGCTACTAAAGATACTGGATCAATCCCAAATGTTTTGGAGAACCCCATTTTAAAGGGAATCGACCAGTAAAACTATCAGAATGTAACTATACTTCTATATCTGGGTTTGCATGAAGACCGTAATCTAAGAGAAATGCAAATCTATGTATATTTAATACAGCCACTACCAAGGAGGAACCATTACACATACCAGCATCTCTATTTCATACAGAGCAGCAATTCCATGCCCAAATTTTCCCACGTGAACAAGCCTCTCCCTAGACAGTTTAATCCTCACTGTCCAGCTAAAATGCCTATTGCAAACTGTGCTTTCCCTATGTGCAGTAAGAAACGTCTCTATATTTCCTTCATTGCAGTTAAAGCTGGAATTTTTCATCTCACTTCTTTTTTTAAAGGGAAGAAATAACAACTGATTTGGACAGAATCAGGTATAAAATTTTAAAAGCCATAAGTACTGCAGATGATTTTTTACCTTCTTTCTTTTTACTGATGCCTTCTGGTATATATTTATTTATTTTCCAATTTATAAGGCAACAAAAATAATAAATAAAGTACACCTTCAGGCAGCTACTAACAACTGAACTGCTAAGAGAGCATACAGAAAACTACATTTAACAAATAACTGAGTTTATGAGATGTTCCAGCTCTTTGAAAACCAATCTGAAAGAATGCTCCTGAAGCCTAAATTTATTCGCAAAATTGAAGTCAGTAATGACAGATTCAGAAGGCGGTGATGTTATTTTTTCATCTGTAGCTGTTTTTTCAGCTGGTGACTTCCCACAGGCAGCTATCATTCATTCAACAAAACCTACTCAGTGGCCCTTATTCAAATAGAATATATTTAACAACTTAAATACAATACTGAATTCTCATTTGTTACTCAGTCACAATAGAAAAGGGGTTAGTATAACGTCATATTGATCTAATCAATATGCATTCAGATTTAAGAGGAAAAATGTCGTCTGGTTCAGCTTCCAACAGCTAATTTGCACTGAAAGAATAAATCGGAGTAAGTCCCAAGAGACCACCAGATTGCCCTGTGATGGAGGGACCCAGCTAATCCACCCACCAGAACAGCGTATCTCAGGAAGGCACCTTTTCGTTGACCCGATGTCAGATACTTCCACCCTATACAAAGATGCTGCATAACTTATGCTGAGACATCTTAGTTGGTAAGAGCCTCCAATATTACACAGTGAGCAGCATCCATTTGCGCAGAGGGAACCAAGACAAGCTCAGTTACAGCCAACACTGAGGAAGAACACCGTGTGATGCTTGTGCTTGCCTTTTATTTTTGATAATGCTGAGTCACCAAAAGGAGATAAAGCTGACTTACACACTCTGTCACTGTCTGTTCTGTTCTCGGGAGTGTGGGAAACGCTTTTATCTTCATTCCTTACACAGTGTATTTAATTAATAATTAATTTAATTTACTTAATACATGTGTTGCTTGATCACAATATATGTCAATGTACAATTAGATTGTTAATCATTACATTTCAGAACAGGATTTTTGTTCTTTTTTTTTTTCTGCTAAAGGAAAATCTAACTGGCTGCTATAAAGGTTCACTCTGTACAGAAGTTGCCACGGTTAGAAAAAAAGAAAAGTTCTCTTATCACTTAGGCTGACCAGACACAAAACAGAACCGCCCATCAAAAGCCTTAGATGGTACCTAACCCAGGTAAAGGAAGAAACTAAGCCCATTTGTTTCTGAAGCTATGTCACTTATGCTGAATTTCCCAGTGCTACTGCACAGTCACCAAGACATTCTGTGGTTGGCAAGAAAGAGAAATTTGCTAGAAGCCTCCTGAAAATGAAATCCAGCTGCTTAAGCACAATCCCAGATGTCTCCTGCACCGTGTGGCTTTGATAGATTAAATTGAGCATAAGAAAGAGATGAAATATTTATGAAAATTAAATTTGCAGGATGCATGTCAGTAAGCCTGAAAAACACTTTTTCAAATGAAGACAGGAAACCACATTTTTCACCCAGCCGGGTTAGGTTAGGTTATAGCAGTGGTATTCATGGAACTCCTGAGATGCTCATGTTTCCTGCAGACTGCTTAGCTTTTATTCAAACCACTCATTCCAGAAACAGCAACCACAAATACTATCTCTGACACCAGTGTATCAAACATTTATAAACAACACATTCAAATTAAATATCATATTTTACTCCTCGTCCACCAAAAGTTTAGTGTTTTGAAGGCTGGGAAAAATCTCAAATCACATACGGTACTCTGTGTAATGATACCATACCCTGGACACTGAATACTGCTGGAATGAACAAACCCCCCTCTTCTACATTTAAGGGAATGCTATTGGATATTTAAGCAAATTAATATATCCTGAGACATCTTCAGATTATTTGTTCATCAAAACTTCATGCTTGTATTGGCTTCTTCAAAAGAGCAGTGAAAGAAGAATGTGGTAAAAGAGCAACAGAAAGTATAAATTAATTAAGACAAAATTTACAATTAAATGAAGCCATGGAAGTATCAAATACCTCCATTTTTCCAATTATAAACATCTTGCATAAAATCTCCAAACACAGCTAGTTTTTCTCTCTCTCTCTCCACTCTCCAGGTCTTGACTGTCTCACTGTTACCACTATGGTAAGGGCTACTACAGAATATGATCAGGTCTTCCTTTCCTAACTGTTTCAACCTTTCATCCCTCTGGAGGCAACTGTCTTAGAAAGGGTGGCACTCTCTTTCAAGGAGGTCTTGTCTCTCTTTTGGGGGATTGAGAAACCCAGAAGAGTTTTTTGGGGAGTTAATCTTTGTGATCATGTAGCACTCAATTACTTCAAAATCCTGCTTGATAAAAATAGCCATATAGATACAGAACTATGACTTCATTCACAGTGATGTGGTCTTCGTAGCAATGCAAAACTAACACACAAGATTAATATTTATGCTGTGGATTAATAATAGAGGGGCTGTAGCTCTCTCTGTGGCTCACTGAATGCTTTTGAAACAGAAATCAAAAGGCCATTAACTTCAGCAAAGCAGGAACAGAGACCAGTCTAACGCCTCCCGTCGTCCTTGTGCTCCTCAAACGCTTCCTGAGCGCGTTAGAAGGCCATGGATGAGCCAGGACAGCAGAGCCGTCCCAAAGGTGATTTGGGCTTTATTTGAAGAAGCCCAGCAAGCAATGTTTCACCAACTCTTTCAAAAGAGGAGCAATGCATGTCCCATTTCCTTTTCATGGGATGTTTATACACTAAGACGAGTACCTTTTATACTGCTAAGCTAATGCAAAGCCAGATTTCAGCAGAGGAAGAACAATACGCTTTCTTAGCATACATATTTTGAGTTGTACTAACATGAACACACTGTCTCTGAAGCAGCAGTCCAAAAATTTGCTGATAGATGATCAGTACCGTTGTAACATCCACACACAAACAGATGTCACAAAACTCAGTAGCATTAGAAAGCGGCTCCCTACAGGCAGTCTGCAGCGTAAAATACTAGAAAATAGTAGAGCTGCAAATAAAAGTTAGTAAACAGACATGACTATTCTTGGTCTGGATAACCAAACTGACACACTAGTCCTGCTATTTTTTAAAGGAGTTAAGCCTCCGCTTCTGCAAAGTACTCAAGGAAGAGAGTAGCCCCATCAGTCTCAAAAGGATCATTTATATTTAAAATCATATAGGTGTTTGAAGTAACCTGCTGAGTAAATGCTTCATGGTTACTTTAGCTAACATATGGTGCATCTCGTTCCAGTCCACTTAAATATTCTGCTTTTAAGTGATGAATCAGGAACAAAAGGCATTTAAAAAAAAAAAATAAAAGTAATACAAGTGAAGCTCTTGCCAAACTGCAAAACAAGTCAGGCCTTCAAACCCAGTATCTTTGTCAAGGCCAGACAGCTGAGGACCTGACGCTCAGTGGGTGATAAACTCCAGTTCAGAACAAGTGGGTGCAAAGTGTGCTTCATGTGTCCTGGGTTGAACTGTATTTCCTAGAAAAACAAGGAGAGAAGGAATAAAGGAAGGAAAGATCCTAGTATCACTATCTTCCCTCCAGGTGTGATGCTGAAGAGATCAGAATTTGAGCATCTGTGATGCTCACCACAAGCTGTTTTTATTGCTGATTAATAGTGAGAGATTAATAGCTGGGGATGCCACATAATAGCTACAGTGTAAAGCTCTTGAACACACAGTCATGGTTATGCATTTAACAGCTGGGTTCATACTTTCAGTGGATTTTGCCATATGGTAACCAGGATCAGTTTACACTTACAAAATTATTACTTTAAACGCATGCTGTACAGCTACACAGCACAGCTATCTCTAAAGTAACGCGGCCCAAAGGTTACCTATCCTCATGTTTCCCGAATCATCCTTCGGCTTTCAAAAGCCAAACAATGTCAGGTAATATCTCCTAATTCCCAGAATTTTTAGCTTTAAGCCTCTGAGTGTTAAAACGCATCGAGGAGCAGCAAAAATCAGAGGCGGGAGGCAGAGGCCTGGCACTTCGCCAGACAACAACTAGACCAGCAGGTGAACGTGAATTTTTTTTTGATTAAACCAAAGTACAGTACTGCTTGCTAAATCCCTTGAGCAGTGAACTGTATGACAAGTAATTATACCAAAGAATTTCGTTACATCAGGTTTATAAATTCACCAGATTGCAATGATAATTAAGAATTGCGTCTACTCAAAGTCCCTGTGGCTTTGGATCTGTTAATTGTAAAGACCGATGTGTTGCTCCACAGCATGAGGCTGAAGTATACCAACAGAGAGCACCATAGGCATAAGCATTACCTTCCTCCTTGAAGATACAACTGCAGCCTGCCCAGTTTTCTCATACTTTCTCCCCCATATTTTTTACAAAAATATTCAGAAATACATCTCTCTGATTTCCACGTACTGGTTTAGGACAAGCCTGCAATGTGGTCAGTGCCATTTGTGGCTCCGCTTGGGATGCCACCAGTAGTAGTATGGCAGGATGGAAAAATCTGTCAAATCTATATCCTCCTTCTATCTTACATGGGTGAGATGGGCAGGAAAAGCTAAGTTTTTTTGATAAAGCTCCATTTTTACAATAAGTTAAGGCTTTCACTTGATTCCACATGTAGGACCGATACAGCTATGCAGTGCCAGATGCAAGGGATTTGGGCCAAAACTATAATTTTGCCCCAAGACTCAACCTCTTATGCAACATTTCTTTCTTTTTTTGAGCTGAACTTTGCTCAGATTATGGGATAGAAGAGAGTTTTCCAAAAAAAGAGGAGGTATTCTGGCAAGAAAAGCTTTTGTTACCTGTTTCCTTTAGAGTACAATCCTCTAGTTTGCATCATCAAGCTCAGTTAAGCATTTTTTCTAAATGTCTAGATTAGCTTTTGGCCTACATTATTTATGCTTCAGTTTTCAAATTATGATTACCTTTTCTGACTTTGCTTTTGAAGGTTTCATTCAGAAAGGATCTCCTTAAGTCTGAATTCCAGCCTGGAAGATTACCCTCTATAAGTCTGTAATGCAAATTAGAAACAGAAAATAGCACTCAGTTCTAAAGCCTTAACACAAGATCTGCAGTTCAGTCTGAACTGCTCTGCCTTTCCTCCTTACACTTTGATCTCAAGTTTAGAAAAGAGCAGATTAAATTCAGCCAAAAATATCCCAACCAACAGAGAAGAGCAGTGGCCAACATAGGTTTGTCAAGAACAAACCATGTCAAAAGTATTTAAATTCCCTCTAGCACAAGGTATAGGCCTTGTAGACACAAGACAAGCGAGACTGCCCGTGAACTGGAAGACAGGGCTAGCATTCAAAAACGTTCTTAAGAAGCTGGAGAAATAACTGGGAGAAGGTGGGGTGCTATTCAGCTGGTATAACACAATACGAGGTCTGTATAACACATTGCACACATGCAAGCAATTGCACAAATAAAGAAACTCTCAGGTCTGAGTTCTGCATTTTGAGGAATATATGGAGAGACTGAAAAATGCACAGCAGAGGTCAGCAAGAGTAAGCGGAGACGCTCAAGACTGGACAAACAGAACTGGGCTTGAACTGGAGCAAAAAAGACCAGAGTACACTTAAGATTAATTTTTCTAGAGGTGACAATAGGGAGGCACTGGAACGCTTGCCTGGAAACCTGTGGTCTCCTCATCACAGAGGAAAAGTCAAATATTGGTAAAAAACATTGTATGCATGTAAGAGGGACTGACTAAACTCTTGTCGTTGCCTTCCTGCCCTATATCCAATGCAAATCTGCCATTACATTAATAATATAACTACATTTGATATTGTAGCTATGTGGAACCATCAGGATCTCCCCAGGCGTATGGACAGGCAAAAGGTAGACTCCACCAGCTAATAATTCATGTCCCCACTGGGATCATCCAGCAAGGAAACAGAAGCCTTTGAAGGGAAAGAAGAGAAGCATCTACTAAGCAAATTTAAGCTAGAATGGATACGGCTTTAGAAAACCTTGCGTTTGGCCTGAGGCACAGACTGAATTACTTAAAAGACCTCTTAATTTGATTTTAAGCTCTCTTTTCATAACAACTTCTGAAACCGCCTAGAGCAATGAGAGTCTGACCCATAACCCAAAGGGTAGGAGGAAGCAAAGTGTTACAGTCACGTAACTTAAAAAGAAATAAAAACATAAAGAATATCATTACACAATGCATCGCTTTACAAGGGTTTTTTTCCAAGGATTTAGCTCCTAAAATTATCTCAAAGCACCAAGCTTCAGTTGTTATCACTCTTTCTTTAATTGCTGAAAAATTTTGGGCCAGATTCTATCTCATGTTCAGTATTTCAAAGGAGGACATGGAGCTGGTGAGAGCGCTTGTGGGAACCCGCACGGGTGCTCCCTGGCAAAGATTCCCCAGCACAAACCTCTCACCCTCTGAGCGGTGCTGGCAAGCAAGAATATACAGTCCTTGAGAGGGAAAAGATCCTGTGCTGAACAAGCCACTAGTTACATTTCCTCAAAGGTATGTACAAGTGCTCAAAAATCAAGGAAAGATTTGACTCCCAGCCGCCAGGAAGTTGGGAACACATTTCAAATGCAAACTGTGAGCTCACAAGCAGCTGGGTTTCAAATTATGCTACTGGGAATCTCCTAGTGACACTTGTAGTTCCACTGTTGGTAAGACACAATATCTGAGGATCTTATCTTTTGGCATAACTTTTCATGCTTATCTTTGTGCCTGAAATTCTGCAGAGAGGGAAAAATCTTGATATCTACTGGACAAGAGAAGTTTTCTATTCACATCTTTCAGCAACCTACTGCATTTCTTCTACAGATCTGCCTAATGCCCTTGCAGATGCTCCTAAATCAGAATACACCTAATTGCATTGAAGGTCATCACACCAAGATTCTCAGTGTCTTTAGGAGCACATTACTTAGGTTATCCTCAGAGTTATTCATGCCAAAGAACCCCCTTGTTTTTCAAGGGATCACACACACACACACACAAAAGTGTCAAAGCATTTACCCACCAAAATTTTAAAAGGGAACAGAGAAACTAGTAAGACTCAGAGACATTTCTGTCTCCCGGTTTTGGGGGAGGTGATGCAGACCCAGCTGCACTCCCCACTTCGGCAGCAGGGGGTGCTGGCAGAATACCGAGGGTCCCTGCAAAAATAGCCACAGCTGGTCGGTCAGGTGTGACTGCAATTTGTCCAGAGAGTGCACTTGACACAAGTATCGTTTAGGGAGAACAGCACCTGTGAATGGTTTTAAACTAGGCTTTCAGTATCACCTACGGTCTTCAAGATCTGCTCGTCCCACGCAAAATTGTGCAGCGTGCTCACTCCCTATGCCTCATACACATCTTCTGCAGTCAAGTCAAAAACGAGGTCAAGCATTATTAGATATAAAACATCAGTCCATCAGTTCAAGGAGAAAATGATCGACCAGGGATCACAAGCTTGAATCTGAACCGCGTACACCGTTACCCTCGGTGCAGACTCCTGCAGCCCAGCCGCTGCTCTGAATCCCGCTCCGCAGCCACCACGCTCTCCCCAAGCCCAGCTGCTCCCGCGGACACCGCGTCCACTTCCCACCACGCGAAAGCTTTCCGGACAAATGGGCTACATGAGCAGTGCTGCTGTTTCTTCTGCTCCTTAGCTTTATCACGTCTTACTAGGAAGCCAAGAGTAAAATCATCTCAAGCATCAGAAAAACTCGTGGTTGATACTGAAGGGCTGTAGGTGAGGTCACGGAAAGTTTATCTGTTTAGTTAATGGAACTGACTAATTTATGGAGAGAAAGAAAGAAAAACCTTCCTCGCTGTATTTTTTTTTCTCTTTTCAGATGTGATGCTCAGCTTGCTAGCTAACTGCTTCATGATGAAAACAGCCAAGCGAAAACATCAAGTGCTTCATTAAATTATTTACCCCTTTTAAAAAGACACTAAGCTTAACAGAAAAGCGTCTCTTCAACGACAGTAAGTTTACAGTTCTTCCAAAGCACATCAGTACATGAACGAAGCGCACTACTGTAAGCATATTTACAAACTCCCGAAGACACGCCATCTCATTTACCACGTCCTGAACCTGTTTTCCAATGCAATTGTTGTAAGTACGTTTCAAACCCATCAACGCACGCTCCTTAGTTTCAGTCCCCGTAACGAATAAAGCTGCTCTGATTCTGCCGTCAATCAAAATTCCGCCTTATTGCACTCCCTTTACTGCTAATTAGTGCCCCCTTTTCTTATTAGCCATGTCAGATTTTTGCTTCTTGATGGGTAAATACGGCATTTCCACTTATAATTAGCATGATGCTCCCCTGTTCAAACTGAAGCACGAACAAGTTCAGCCTTCCTACAAACCCGGCGCGACGTTTCTTAGCCTGCAGTTAGCATTTTAAAAACCCCTCGCTGTTAAAGGGGGTGACCGGACAAGCGCTACAGAAAGCGCAAGCCTACACCGCTCCAGATTTCGGAAGGCAGGTGCGAGGTGGCGCGCTCGCCCCGAAAGCCCTTCNAAACCCCTCCCCTGGGGGGGGCCAGGCCGCCCCAAGCCGTGCCACCGGTTCCTGCGAGCCCTGCGCCTCGCAGCATTCCCCCACGCGCCTGCCCGGGCAGCCCCCCGGCCCCAAACGACGGCCCGGAGCCCAAAGCGCCCCCCGGCGCCCCCTCCCCGCTCACCTCGGGCGCGCAGCCAGAGCAGCGCCAGCAGGGCGAGGCGCCGCGGCCAGCGCCGCTCCTCCC
>VZTV01083604.1:0-23813 GCA_013400875.1 Anhinga rufa | reverse complement strand
ATAGATGCTTTTTTTTTCTTTTTAATAAAATCAGTTTATAAACGAACAAGGGTTGCCACCTGTGACTGTCTATAATCTACATTAAAGTATATCTGTATGCTTAAGTTTTATGTGGAAGCTATCAAATTCTAGATTGCAGTGCAGATACTGGTGCTGAATGGTACGAGTGCTCTCGGTGAAATTAGTTGGAGTGTGTAAAAAGTCAAGCACTACTTGTGGTGAGCAAGGACATCCTAATCTTACTCCAGGAGGGAGTAGATATGGTATCCCTAAAAGTAACATCTTCATGGGCTCTTCTGCAGTGCTATTGGTACTTTAAATTACTTCCTTCTGGCAGCAGCATGATTAATACAGACCTACCAGTCTCAAAAGCCGAATCTTGCTTGAGTTAGACCAGAAGTTGAAGTGTACATAATAAAGTACTAAATAAATAGTAACTAAAAAACTAAAACTAAAAGAAATAAGGTAATAAAGACAGGGCAGCTAGTGGTTCATGTGTTTGGGCATAGCGTGGCTACTTCTTGGTGGCAGTATTCGTTTTAGTAGCCCCTTGCTTCTCAGTTTATTGCCTCAAGATACCTGTTTGTGTGGCCAGTTCGTAAACCCAGCTGCAAACAGATCGGATGACAAAATGGTCAGGAGTGGGAAGGAGTAGCTGCTCTTTGAAGGAAGGTAGAAAAGAGCAGCAGCGTAACCTGGCATAACTAGCGCCACAGTTGAATCTTCAGCTTTGCTTTAATATCAATAACCACCTTCCTGCCTTGTGAATTTGAACAAGAAACGATGGGGAGATTTGGCTGCTTTGCTACCCGTTAATGCCTAATTTCACTGTATGAAGAATGAAGTTGACATAAACTGGTAGTTTCCAAATGATTTGTAAGTATCTAGTCTAATGACTGAGTTAGAGCTTTGTAAATATTTGCAAATAGGGATGTGGAATTGGCTTGTGTAATGCATGCAAGCAATGTGATTTTCAATTTACTTATCAATGTAAACATTAATTTAAACTTGATGCTAACGCTGGTTTACGTAACTTTCTGGGAAAGCAATGAGATTTATAATTTGCATGCATCTTCAAAGCGAGGCCCCATCACAGGTATCCAGATCAGAGTGTGAGGCTTAAGATTGTCTGGCCAGCTTTGCAGAACCCCGCTGGGTCGCGTGATCCTGGCTGTGGGAATAATACATCAATACATTGCTTGAAAGCAATGGGATCAAGGCAGTGTAACCTATTGGATAGTGCTTTAAACAAGAGCTGGGGAAACCTGGCTTCTCTTCGTAGTCCGCTTTGATCTATGCGTGCTAACTCTTTCTTCTCCTCTGTGCTTTATCTGTGCTGTGAAGAGTTTACAGTTCAACCACACAAGAAAGGCAAGGACCTCTTCTGGTTTGCATTTATCGTGCTGTACATAATTCACCACAGTATTGCTTGGAGTCTTTAGGCAGTACTGTCATACAAATAACATTAACCATTTTATTTTAATGCTTTGTTTTGATGCAGAACTCCATTCTCTCAGAAATGCTAAGTCAGCTTCTTGCATCCCAGTGGAAGACGACTTGACACGTTATTCCAAATATTTTTTGCCTCGTATAGCGTGTGCTTTTGCTCTGAGAACAGAAAGAAATCTTTTGCAAAGCAAATCCTTTTGTTGCTTTCTGGTTTTCTCCGTTATTGTTTAGCAGATCACAATCTTATACATAATGTATATGTGACTGAAATATTCAAGGTAGTTAACATTTACCGTTGTTGCCAAGGGAAGTAATTCTCTTCCAAAGATACAACTTTAATATAAAAGAGTAATAGCTGATATTACAGTGTTCAGATACAAAAACTGATAATGGAGCCCTGTTGATATTTAATATCAGCTGGATTCAATGAATCTTGCATTACGATATGGTTTTGAAGGTTGGATTTGTGGTTCTGTGATGAATAGCTAGAATAATTACATCTATATAAAATATAGTGCCCAAGAACTGTATGTCATGAAAATACACCTCTGATAGACCGGTTTTCAATTTTATTAAAATTGAAGAAACTGTGTATTTCTGGAATATGACTTAAATTCAACATAAGCCGGCAGAGAAGTTCAGCTTATCCAGAAGTTATTAATGCAGAAGAACAAAAGTGGGAGTTTTTTGATAGCTGCTTAAGTCAACATTCCTTCTTTGTATCTCAATTAATATTCTCCCAGGGAAGAGAAAAAATTGCTCCTATGAAAATCTGTTATCGTTTGGATACCACAGTTTGAAGTCTTTCTGATGGGGCCTAACAGGGAGAGGTGAATTACCTCGTGTCTTGCTATACAACGTAGACACCACCACACCACTTCTCTTCTTGTTCTTGCTAAGTTCCTCATTGCTTTTGTTTTATGGAAGTCACTGGCATACCGGCGTTATGCTGAATCTCAGCCCTGATTAAATTTTACTCAATGTGAGTGCACCAAGAGCTGCTGAAAGTGTTCTCCCCCACCCTCACTACATGGGTGGACTTTCTGTGTCCGTCCAGCAGCCAGGTATGAGATGAAGGCTTTGGCATACTGCTGGTGGGGACAGGCATGGACCTGGGCAAAAATTAAAACAGAGTCGGAGGAGGGAGGAAGATAACCTTCTTTTTCAAGGTTTTTGCAGCTAACCTGAGATGTGGAGGGCTTCAGCGTTCCTGCATGAGAAGGCAGGAGAGCAGCAAGCCATCCGTCTGCCTCTAACAGAAGGGAGAGCCAGGGGAAAAAAGCCTGTCTCAGGGGACCAGCTGCTGCAATAAGGCACTTGAGAAAGTAAGCAGGCATCAGAGTTAGACATCTGTGCAGCACATAAACCAAGGTGAGAAGGGGGAAAGGAACTGGCAGTGAATCAAGTGTGAGGCACCACTCTGGGATAAGCAACTGTTACTTTTTGTGCCCCCCTTTTATGTCCATTTCTTAGCACAAGGCAGTGAAGCAGCAAGGACAGTGGTGAAGAAGGGTTGGAGTGAGCTGAGCATGAGGTGGTAGAACTTGCTGGCGGAAGAGATGTTTCTGAGAGCAACAGGACTGCAGCAGAAGATTGCTTGCAGGCTGCCAGCCGGCATGTTAGCAAAGGCTGAAGTTCTTGCCACAGGCTTTGCAGCAGG
The DNA here is from genome assembly GCA_013400875.1 of Anhinga rufa. NCBI lineage: Eukaryota > Metazoa > Chordata > Aves > Suliformes > Anhingidae > Anhinga > Anhinga rufa. The sequence continues at coordinate 20,704 of VZTV01083604.1, read as the reverse complement.
TTTCTGAAAACATTCTGGAAACGTGCTCTGCAACATGCTTTTCTGCTTGTCTAATCTAAGAAATCTATTTCTTTTTATGACCACATATTTTTCTCCCCTTCAAAACAGCCAAAGATGTTTCTCTTTTGCTATTTCATCCCTTTATTAATGTGTATACTTCAACGTGAGACCGTTCCTTGATCTTCAAATCCTTTCCCTCGAGTTGATGCTTATAATGGTGCATGAGAGAGGTTCTCAGCATGATTGTAGGAGCAGAGCAGTGGATTGCTCCCTGTTGCCGTTTGTTCAGCAAGTCTCCATCTATTTCCCTGAAGTATTGGGGCAACAAGTGGTTGAGTCTTCGTAGTTTTAACATCGCCTTTTGTCTAGGCACCCTGAACTTACTTGGAGCTTTGAAGCGCCTCTCCACAGAACCATAGTCCAGCTCCATATTTAACCATTGAGATGAAACCGAGAAGGACCCAACACCCTCTAAAATTGCCTCCACTGAGACCTTCAGGTGTGATGTTCCCTAGCACACAGTTCTCTGTGTAAACTCGGTGCTGTGAGTCTTCACTGCTGAGATTGTTTCCATCCAGCATATATTAAACACACCGTGTTTGTTTGGAGCAGAGAGGAATGTGTTGGTTGCTCAAGTGGCATTGCCTATAGGGCAGGTCTGTCTGAAAGGCTGCGCATGCCTCTCCCCCACCCAAGTCCCACTGTGCTCCTGCTGGCACACACTGATCTCATCGTAAGGCAATTCACATGTCCAAGTGCTTATTTATTCTGGCATAACGGTCGCCAGGCCCTTGCAAGATGAGCATGTGATGACCAGGCAGGACTTTTTGTTTTCTTTCCCTAGTCAGGTTTGGTTTTTACATGGAGGTGCTGGTTTCATCCTTTATTTTTGTGTCCTGTGTTTGACAGTGAGATGAGAGAAAACCTTTTTTCTCGCTCTCCTGTTCTCGCACTTCTCCAGATGAGATGTTTGGTGCGCATCGCACCAGTGTCAGAGCCTCAGTGGAATAGGTGGTGTAGCAAAAACATTGCAGAGTGGAGCTGGGTGCTCTTTCTGGAGGAGGGAGACTGCTCTCATGGATCACTGGGTTTGATTCCTCCTGGGTTGTTGCAGTGACTTCCTTCGTTTGCGCTTGCCACATGAGTCAAACAGAAACGGGAAGACCTGAGTTGTTGTAGAGCATCCGTTGTCTGCTCCGGCTTGCTGCATGAGCTGCTCCGTGTTTAGCTGGTGGCTTCCCTTCCCTGAGCACTAGTGAATTTTGAATTCACATTCCGTAAATTCACGGACTGAGAAGCAGGGCCCAGGACTTTCACAGAAAAGTCAGCCACGCTTCTTGTGACAGTACTATCCCAATGAAAAAAGCCTAGATCATTTCTCAGAAATCATTACAGCACTGAGGAGCTTCACCCGAGAGCTACGGATACTGGAATTCCTACTGTATTTTTCAAATTGAAAGTGGCGTCTAAGCCACGTAGGTGGGCTTGGAAAGTATTGTTCTTTGGGTTTTTTGTGGTTTTTTTATAAGTCTGTAGCTGTGTCTGCAGGTACAGATGGTCGTTTACCAGCAGGCGAAGGGTCATGTGCTTTGCCCAGCTGGTACGCGCCGCAAGATGCGCACTGAAGTTGCATGATGTGGTAGCTGGTACACGAACATGTATGCTTCCCAGTCGGAAGGAATTTAGTGAATTATCCATCTGTGGCAAGAGCAGAGGATGAAACCCGACCTCACAATACCATCAATTTCCCCATTGGGAAAAGCAGCCACCATTTCTGGTTTTGCTTAGCCACGTTTGGTCTGAGCTTTTTGGAGTCCCTGCACAGCACTGAAGGTAGTGTCAAATCCTTCACCTGCAGAGGGGCTGCTACTCTTTTCTGTCTCCTGTAGAAGTTTTGAAGATTCTTCAGCACTTGTTAACAGAGGAAACCTTGATGTTTCCTCCCATTGCTAATTGTATGGGCAAGAGGGGAATTAGGAATTAGCTGTTTCAGATTTGTCAATTGTAAAATGCTATTAAGCTGCTCCAGTTTAATTCTAGTTAAGAGCTGTTTCATTATTAATGCAGAGAGGAAGTCATCTCTAATGACCCTTGGGACATGCCAAAGTGCTTTAAGATCAGTTTGGGTAGTCAGAGATGTGTGAGTAATAAAACGTCTGCTCTGTGAAGGGCCTTTGCCCACCCTTGGCAAGGGAAGCTGGCAAGATGGTCTCTGCCACATTGCTTGCTGATCGCTCCCAACCTGGTGCCTCCTTGAAGAGCCCACTTCATCTCTTCCCTTTAATCTCCCCTATTGCCTTTCTGATTTTTTTTCTCTTTCCCAGCACAGAAACCTCAAAAGTTAAGGTGCCACAAGATGCAATATGACATAATCGATACAGTAACTTTTCAAGCTTGCCAAGACTTTGAATTTTTTTTTTAAGTGTCTTGCTATCTGTCAGCATGTGCTAATTGAGCCTACGTACCCATATGGCATCTGCTCTCCGGGGGAAAGTGTTTCAATAGTCCTGTAGAGTACAGCAAATAGTGGTTGATGTGTAGGGAAGCATTTGCCTGTGAATATTCCTGTAAAACAAACTTGGATTAGTATCTGTAAAGCATGCACCTGAGTTCAAGCTAGAGCTTGAGTTAGAGCCTTTGGTGTCATTGCTGTATTACAGAAGAGTCTTAGGGTGCCGATATTGGGTGGATTGTGTTAGGTATCGCACAAACTTAGAACTATTGAAGATCCTAGTTCTGAGGGTGAGGGAGATGACGGTAGGCGATTGCTAATGAGCACAAATGTGCAGCCTGTGGAAATGAGGCAACAGCTCTGTTAAACATGAGAAATGGTGGTGGTACTTCAGCCGTTGCCCCTGGGCGATGGGAATGCTCCTCTAGTGGCTTGATAACAGATGCATCTGCTTCAGTTGACTTAAGAAGTAGACTGGGATCTCACATTCATAACCTCCCTGTGTGCTGCGATATGCGCACTACTGGCGTTTCACTGAAATCCTCGAAATAGGGTGCAAGTGCTTTCTGGGTCCTGTGCTGGCTGTCTGCAAAGGGGTGAATTTCACCCTTAGAATTAATTAAGCATCTGTCACTGTGGGGAAGGTAGATGCTCTCTCACATTCACAGATGGATAAACAGAAGGAGAATGGGTTGCCTGAAGCCACGCACCAAGAGGAAGCATAAAAAAATAGTCATGTCTTTTGCTTTCCTAAGGAAACAAGACATACGCAATCACGTTATGTGTGTCTGTGTGGAACCAGAGTGCTTTTGAACTTGGTGACCAGCTCCAGTCAGATATGACAGAGTCCTGAGAGGTATTAAATTCCTACAAATTTGTGACTATGGGTGATGTAGAGCGGAAGGGTGCCTCGTGACGAGCGTTGACTTTGCGGTGCTGTCAGTCAGGTAGCCGAAGGTTCGCAATCAGTGGAGTTGATACAAGGCTGTTCTGCGTGTCCTGGAAGCTGTGAAGGCTTTGATGAGCGCTCGCTCCCTGTTCAGCACCCAGAAACGCAAGCGCAGCATCTAAAGACAGGAAACCGGGCTTCGGTTGTAGCCCTGTTTCTGGTAGGCAAATGACTGGAAACTGGGATTGAATTGCTGTGCCGCTTGCGATCTGTGATGTTGCATAAATCAGACCATAGTTACAGGGCTTTCGCTGTACCCGTCTTGCTTTGCAACCCTGATGTAGGTACTTGAAATCAGTAAGGCTAAGGAGGTGAGGGAGTAAGAGTTTCTCCCACTGGCTTAAGGACTCGATTCAGGTCTGAGCGAAGGCACTGGAAGCTGTCCCCTTCCTCTCTGTCATTCCATGCTCTCTATGCACAACCAAATTGAGAAGAAAAAAATGAGTGTCTGTTACTTGAAAAAGCAAAAACGTGACGTATTCATCGCCAAATATGGGAAGAAGGGGATGATGGGGTTGCAGTTGCTCCATTTTGTCCAGTAATGTTCATGATTATCTCGATATTTAATAGATCATATCCCAACATACAATCTATACTGCTGTATGGAAAAGAGTATGGAACACTGGTTTGTTGGTTTAGGTTTGGGGTTTTTTTGTCTTTAGGGAAGCTATTTGTGTGTCCGGGATCTTCAGACTGACTTTGGAGGTATATTGACGACCTAACCATACAGATTTGGCTCTTACAATCAATGGTTACTCTAAAAGGGAGAGATCAGACTGGATCTAGGTCTTTACTTGTTCCTTTATACTGTACTGGGTATTACTTGGTGCTTATTGAGTGATACTCAGGAATTATATGGATGTGCCAAAAGCAACATGTTTGTATGAGAATTGCTCTACTTTCAGTGAATCAAACTGTGCCTTCAATCCTTAAGGTCTGTTTTGCTGAAGAAATGGCACTTATTAAAGTTTGTGTAACGACGTGCTTATTTTTCATGCTGTAACTTGAAAGAGTATGGATTATTGCTGGCTTGCGTTGCCCGAAAAGCGCAGGCTTTTTGTTGGCTAAGCACAATGGAGACGAGTGTGAGAACAGCAGCGTGTGCGAACCACTGTGTTTGCTGAGATACGACATCTGTCTGATCTCTGATGTTGACCAAGGCCAATGCACAAACCTGCAACAGGCAGGTGAAATGAAATAATCCATCCCACACCATCAGAGCTCTCTGTGACCAGCCTGAGAATAGCTGAACCCCTGAGGGCTAAGGCTTGATAATGTTATTTTATGATAACTTCAGATCTTCTCAAAAGCCATTTAGTTTTCCCGTGTCCCATTATATTTTTTTGCCTTGCTGATTTCTGTAAGGGTGAGGTCTGCACTTGTAGGTGCTGTACAAAATGATGTACATGCCTGTTAGTTTTCAGTGTCTTGCAACTGTCATTGAGTGGACCACTGTGGGTTTTAGGTGAGGTTTCCTACAGAAGTTGTGAGTTTACCGTAATCCAATACGCCGTGAAGTATTTGTATCACTTGCTGCAAGGATTGAGACAAAAATAAAAAAAAACCTGCTGATGAAAAGTGCCAGCACGTATGTGTGTAAAATACAGGTGTCGTGGTTTAGCCCCAGTCAGCAGCCAAGCCCCACACAGCCGCTCACTCACTGCCCCTGGTGGGATGGGGAGAGAATCGGAAGAGTAAAAGTAAGGAAACTCATGGGTTGAGACAAAGACAGTTTAATAGGGAAAGAAAGAGCCGCGCACGCAAGCAAAGCAAACCAAGGCATTCATTCCCTGCTCCCCACGGGCAGGCGGGTGCTCAGCCATCTCCAGGAGAGCAGGGCTCCATCACGCGTAACGGTGACTGGGGAAGGCAAACGCCATCACTCCCAACGTCCCCCCTTCCTCCTCCTTCCCCCAGCTCTATACACCGAGCATGACACCATATGGTGTGGGACATCCCTGGGGTCAGTTGGGGTCACTGTCCCGGCCGTGTCCCCTCCCAGCTTCCCGTGCCCCCGGCACAGCACAGGGAGCTGAAACAGTCCTTGGCTGGTGTAAGCGCTGCTGAGCAACAACTAAACATCTCCACATTATCACCACTGCTTCAGCACAAATCCAAACCACAGCCCCGTACGAGCTACTGCGAAGAAAATGAACTCTATCCCAGCTGAAACCAGGACAACAGGTTAATAAAATGCACGCACCACTCTGTTTAATAGATTGTCATGTGAAAATCTGTCGATCCTCGTGTTGGAGTAATGAAGTCTTTTGACGCTATTGTGACATAAACGCTGATCTCTGTCATGTCGAGGGAAGGGTGGAAACAGTCTGCCCACATGTGCAGTTGTATGGTTGGGACCATGCATTCATACAAAGAGTCTTTATTTCCCTCCAGGGCTCGGTCCTTCTAAAAGGCACTTGACACTTGTGCTCGCTAAGTGGAGGCGATTTAGTGCAGCACTATCCTTTCAGCTTCATCAAGAATATTGATGCCAAGAGGTGTGAGGTCCTCGGTTCAATCCATGCTCCGACTGTGGGACCAGATACTTGTTGCTATGATGTGGTGACTGAGGCTGTGTTGTGGAGTTGGAGGCTATTGATCTACCTGCTGCTCTTTCCTTGTCCTACCACATTCCGTGATGTACAACACGCTGCAGTTCGGTTTTTGATTTACTTGGGTGAGCTGCAGCTGTGATAGGACCTAGCTCTGTGGCCTTTCAAAAAAGGAGGTTTGTGTAGAAAAGAGCGAATCTCTTACTGAAGCCACTGGGAATTTTGTGCAGTGATTACTATTATTCACACGAGCACCAGGAACAATCACTACTTGCTTCTGCGAAGTTGCCGACTCCTCTTCAGTCTTCTATAACGCTCAAGCTTTCCTCTCCCTCCTCACCTGTCCGAAAAGCAGAGGAGTTTGCCAAAGCCCTGCCCTTGGCTTCTTCCCCAGCCTGCTTTTTCTCATGCAGATACGCAGCCTCTCTTACATCTGACTTGTGTGCCCTTGACACGGTTTAATCCATATAAATTCCCCCGCCCCTCCAAAGTCAGTCCAGTTTGAATAGCATTTCCTCACTCCTTGCCTTAGCCCTCCTGCACGCTTTGTAGTAAGCGAAGCCTCGCATACCCCAGAAACAAGCGTCAGGTTAATTGAGTTAGCAGGGACCTGTGTTTGTCTGCAGGGGATGATACGCAGCATGCTGCATGATTCTTTTCCAATTGTGTAATACGTAGGCTTGTTTAAAGTTGTCGGTTAACTCTTTCTGTGGGGCAGACCTGGACAGCCTTGAGTGCAGGAGCACAGTTGGCCGTCTTTCCTTGGAAAGACGATGACCTGGTGCTGATTTGAAGTGATGCTTCCAGCCGGGGGTGACTGAGGGGAAACCCCCCAGGGCAAAGCAGGCACCACTCTTCGCATCGGTGACTCGCTGCTGCTTGAAAGTGAGCTAAGTCTCATCTGTGCAGTTGGGTGGCTTTAAGCGTTACAGCATTTTACCCAGTTCGTGCAACAGTATTGCACTGCTCGGCTGCTGCTGGCTTTAACTGGGGTAAATCTCCAAGGGAGGAGGGAGGCTCTGATGCATCAAGGTGAGACGGGGATTATGGGTCTAAGTAAAGAGCCGGACTGAGCATGTAACTACCAAGATTTCCTTTGTGTTTGGATGTAGGCAAAGCTCTGATCCTGTAAGGGCTGCACACATGAGCACTGCCATTGGAGTCAAAGCGGTGATTCATTTGAGTTGACGTTTACTGCCGTAGGCTTGTTGTGTGTATCCTTCAGTGCAAAACAGAGGGGCTGAACGCTGCTTATCTCTTCTGTAGCATTTGCTACACCTGACAGGGCATACCCAGATGTGGAACAGCCACGCTTAACAGGATATAGGCAGCTGAAGTGCAGAGATGATAAAAAAAAAAAGCCCAAGCCCTAGAAACTTTGCTTTGCTCTCTGAAGTTTATTTAGGAAGGAAAATGATTGTGACCAGATGTGTGTGGGTGCAGGGAGGAGATGCTGTAGGTTTGCAGAACTGATGGCAAATAAGAGAGTGGGCCTAATCAGTTTAGAGTAACTTGGATGCCTCTGTGCAAAAGTGGGTGTTTGCTTGCAGATAAAGCTTGGCAGTGCTGCTTTGGAAATATCCTGGGACTCTGGAGAGGAGCACCCTCACTGCCTTCAGCGTGTTGCGGAAAGTTCAGCAGGATCTGCTCAAAGCCTAATGTGCTTCACTAGGGCATGTCTTCGTTACGCAACAGGCTGAATGACACTGGAATTGAAGCATAGACGTTTGCCTGCCGCCCCATGTGGGTGTAACTTGGTAGACAGTGATCCTCAGGTGGGGAAGGGGGAACAAGTGCCTGGGCTGGAGTGAATGTGTTAAACTCGGCTACTAATGTGGAATCATGGCCTCAGCCTGGCTATAAATTGCCACCTTGCAAAGCAATTTCAGATTTTACTGTGTTCTCACTTGTGATATATTTGCTAGGAACTGTAGGTGTTTTGCCTATGATTCCTTGTGCTGTTCTCTGAGTCTTTTCCAGGGTTTGGAGTGGATATTTGTCTGTCTTCTGTGCACACATACGCTGCACATCTCAGACCTGGAGACCCAAGGAGGTAGTTTTCTTAGGAAAATCTGCTGGTTGCAGAGTATTTGTCTTTCAGAAACAAAGCTTTTCAGGGAAGCATATTGTTTATGACTTAAACTTTTCTTGACAACATTTACAGCCTGATGCAGGAGGCAGGCAGACTCGCTGCAAAACAGCCAGTAGTTGTTAGAGTATTCACAGAATCCCAGTGCGGCGGGGGCTGGCAGGGCCCTCCGGAGCTGCCCCCGTCCAGCCCCTGCGTGAGCAGCACCCCCAGAGCAGGGGCACAGGACCGCGTCCAGGCGGGGTGGGAATGGCTCCAGGGAAGGAGACTCCACAGCCTCTCTGGGCAGCCTGGGCCGCTGCTCTGGCACCCGCACAGCAAAGGGGTTTTGCCTCAGATTTCAGTGGAACTCCCCGTGTTCCAGCTTGTGCCCGGTGCCCCTTGTCCTGTCGTCGGGCACCGCTGAGAAGAGCCCAGTCCCACCCTCCTGACACCCGCCCTTCAGATACTGATAAGCACTGAGGAGATCCCCCTCAGCCTTCTCTTCTCCAGGCTGAACAAGCCCAGGTCTCTCAGCCTTTCCCCATCAGGGAAATGCTCCTGTCCCTGAGCATCCTTGTGGCTCTGCACTGGACTCTCTCCAGTAGTTCCCTGTCTTTCTTGCACCAGTGAGCCCGGATCCCCTGGTCTAGGGAAGAGCTGGGTATGCAGCTCCTGCTCTGCTCACTTGTCATATCCTGGAGAGGTGTTTTAAGTACCAACTGTTGGATCAGACACCAAGTTACTCTGACTAAGCTTGTTCTGTATTCTGTATGGATAGGTTTACAAAGGCAGATCCTGCAGCTTGCGGAGCAGGACACTCCCTTGGGATAGCAGTGATTCAGCTTCACCTTCTTGCACTGCACCAGAGAGAAGAGAATCTGAACTTAAATCTCCTGTCATTTCAGGTGGCTTCTCTAACCACTGAGAAGCTGCATCCTCTGGCTTGGGTTGTTGGTTTTTTTTAAAAACCCTTTCATAAGGTCTTGTTTTGTTCTGCTGTGCTACGAAACGAAGTTGCAAACCATGACTTTTTTCATGAAATATAACTTGTTTTTTTCCAGCCAGCCCACAGGGAAGACATTCAGTGCCCCGAAGAGTCGAACTGACATCCTCACTGCCAGAAAGGCAGGCTATCAGTTTAAGTGACAGCTTTGTTTTGCATTTTAGCATCTCTCCAAGGATGACTGACTATCCTAGGGAGAAAGTGTCTCCTGATTTGAAGCCTCCTTGTGTGTGGATGCAGGTAGGCAAAAGATGATATCTGAGCTAGCTATGAAGACATAGAAAGACAGGAAAAATATTTGTGCTGGTTGGTAATCAGACATGCTGCTCTCCTTCGCTGATGAGGTAGGTCACTTCAAGTATCTTGAATGGTAGGGCACTTTATTTTTGAAGGGTCTTGCTATTCACTTTATTTTGGTGCGTTCCCCTGTGGTAGGAAGTGACGGTATTTGCAGTTGGACTGGAATATCTTGGAAGGGGGATAGTAACAATAAACAATCATGGAAAGGCCAGGAGAAACGGCCATTTCATGCAGCTTTTCTAATGGAGTTGTTACTGGGACGGCACATCCCAGCTTTAGAGCAGTCTCATCTAGTCCCACTAGTCACGTCCCATCACTAATTGCCCTGAAAAACTTCTGAGTTGAATAATAGGAACACAAAAAATAGCAAAAATTTTTGCTGTTGAATTTACCATTGTGCACGTGTCCCTTAGCTGATTTGGGACTACCATATTCCAGTACATTGTGAAGACGTTACAGTCCCCAGCCATCTACCCTCTCTTCAGATGCTGGCTTACTGTAATATGCTGAGCTGAGAAATGGTTGTTTAGGAACTGATTCAGGAGGGGATGAGATGCCTCTGCTCTTCAGAGCTAAAGACTTTAATCCAGTGCCACATGGTGAGGGCAGTGATACAGTTTTAAGCTAGGAAAACTGAAAGTTATTATAGTGTCAGCTGGAGTGTATTTTCTGCCTGTTGATGTTGTATCTTGGCTATTTGGTGAATCCAAAGGAGTCAAGTAAAGCTCAATTCTTTGTCTCTTTCTCCGCTATCTAGCGGGTGACATCAGCGCTAAGTCGGTGTTTAAAAACACTGGTATCGTCTGGTGCTAAGGGAGAGGTGTGAGGCAGTGCAGAATTGGGCACGCAGTATACAGGATCACCGTCTGGTCACAGGCGTGTTCCCATCCAGTTGGTTTCTGGTTTTGACAACAAGATTTGTTTCTGGCCCTGAGCAGTACACTGAGCAAGCAGCTCTATCTGTATAGAGTTTTTCATTTCTTGCTTAGTATCTTTCTCCGAGTGCTCTTCGTCGCCTTTGGGCGTAAAAGTCACCAATGAACAAGCAGGAAAAAAATCTTTTTGAAGGCTTATGGAAATGACCAGAGAGGTGGAACCAGCAGAAGGGATGAGCTGATGCAGCAATAACCTTTGCTGCAGCAGCTCCTTACAGTATTTATTCAACTTTCATATAGGGAATCTGACCCCATTGCCGCTGAAACCAGTAGAATTTCTTGCTGAATTTAATAGAGGTTGGATTGAGATCCAAGTATGTAGGTTCTGCTTTGGAATCCACAATTTATAGGTAGAACAGATGGAGCTGGGGAACCAGATGTTTTAAAGCATATCAGTACATAAATGCAAGCATTAATAACATTCTGTGGTTTTATTTTTTTCCTTTTTTTTCCCCTAAAGATCACTGAGATTGAAAAAAACCTTAAGAAATAAGACAGGCTCTTTGTTTGGTAATGTGCTGTTAGCTTGGATCCTCAGTTGGAGTAACAGGGCATGGAGGCACTGGAGGCTGAGAAGGAGAAGCCTGCCAGCCAGATGCGTGCAAACATTTGAATATGTTCAGCAGACTGTGGGCAAAGCAAACGTCTGCATTCACCGCAAAATTTTGCAGCGAGAGGTACCAGTAGAGAATTTTAATCAACGAAATAGCAATGTTTTGTTTGAAATAGCTAAAAAAAAAATAATATGAAAGGGCTTGTCACTTGATTTGCTTGTCACGTTCACCTGAAGTGCAGGAGAGGTGAGGACCCCCCATTCTGGAGTCTTCCGAAAGAAGAGGTAAATCTAGTGACTCAGCTCACCAAGCTCCTGGAGCTCAGAATGGCTGGTGCCAGTAGCAGCAGATGGTTTTATGCTTAATTGTGGCTCAAATTAAGCACTTGTGTCCATGATTCAGGCTAAGATTAGAATGGAGCTCTTGGAAATCAGAGAGGAACTGGGAACAAATATTTTCCCTCGTGTTCTCAGATTCACATCACTATCTTCATCTACCTATGTGCTTTCCAGCTGCCATGACAGGTTTGTTTGACAGAAACTATCCTTCAAATCCCAAAGCACATAAAAGCAACTTGTGAGGCAGCAACAGATGCATAGATGTTACTAGCATCTGCTGAAGGCAGGGCAGGGAAGAGGAGTTGGGTAGAGCATGTGTGATGTGGGTGCTCCCAAGATTAGCACGCCCTGCTGAGCATATGGAGAGCTTGAATAGCTTTTCTTTAGCACTTAGTAAGTGGAGTTCAGTTTTGTCCGGATAAATGTGATGATTCTTCATGCTAAAACAGAAGTTGGGTTGTGGGTTTTTTTTCTTTTCATCAGGCTAACAGGTCTTGATGGAAGAACAGTGAGCAGATTTGAACTTGGCTTTCAGTGATAAGAAGGAAAAAATGTAACTTAAATGCTTGGCTGCTTGGTTCTGCAGTCTCTGGGGGAAGGGTGGTAATCTGTTTCGAAACGACATAGGAAGTCTCAAAGTAAAGATGCCAGATTTATAAAATATTTTGATTTCTAGGACTCATTTGAGACCTCGAAGTTCATAAACTTGGGGATTGGTCCCCAGTTCTCCTTTGAGGTTCCTCATAGCTTGTCTGGAACCTCTACTTAAGCAGTGCAAAGTATTTTCTCAATACATTTTGGGAGGGAACTTGAGAAGAGTTTTGGGCAGGGGGCTGGTTTCTGCATTGTTAAATATATTTTTTGAAAATATTTGCCTGTCTGTACATTTGACGTTATATAATAGAACATCCTCTATATAATCCGGAAAACGTAGATGAAAACCTCTGACATAGAGGCTGTGCACAAGTTGGTTCGATTGGTCTCCAAAATCCTGTCTCAAGTCAGTAAGATAATCAGCAGTAGAACTGTAGGAGTGGAAAGAGAAACACAACTTCTTTTTTTCTTTTGCCAGTAGTTTTGGAAGAGGCACACAGTTGCTTTGATTCAAAAAAATTCATTTTATTTTCACATTGATCAAAATATTTTTAGATTTCTTAATGCTCTTTTTTACAACAAAAAATATTGTAATAATCAAACTTGAAATGTATCATTTTGAAATGTCAAAATAAGATATTGTATAGTTATGTTTCTTTGAACCTCCCAACCCATTACAGAACTCATATTACTGAAATCAGTGTCACTTTTGCCACTGAAATGTGTTTTTCAGCCCCCATTTGGCTCTCCTCTCCCTCTGCTTTCTGCACCCAAAAGGACTGAAGGTAAATTTTGCTGGAGACCTTCAACATGGATAAGGTATCATGATCCTTTAAAAAATTTTGTTTTTAAAAAGGGGGAAGAATATCCTTCTCTTACAGAAGTGCAGTAGGAGACCTACACACCGTTCCCATCCACTTGAAGTTGTCACTTCAGCCTTGTGCCGCTGCTCGGGGGAGAACTCACCTCCGTGCACACGGTGAACATCTGAGCGCTGACCTGCACCAGGCTCTAAATCACCCATCTAAGTCACCTCCTGCTAATTGGCACTCTTATTAGTATTCTGGGCAGAAAAGAAATGAATGTGTCGCAGGGAGTTGCCCTCGGGATAGGTGCCTGCAGAACAGGCGTGCTGGGAGGAGCTGCTGCGTCGCCTCCGAACCTCTTCTGTGAATACAGAGGACTTATTTCTTTCGTGCTCTGTTTCTACAGCTGTCAGTCTGGGATGTAGCAGCAGCACCGGATTCACTAATGCGAAAAGACAGCACACACCGAAAGCCAGTGCTCTGGAATGGCACCAGCTAAAAGTCAATTTTAGTTTTCCAGTGGAACTAACAAATAGGGTCCCTGGCTTCCCAAAAACGCGCAGAGCGTTACTTGGACGCCTTCTCTGGTTTTTCTCTACTTCCCTGCCCTGACTTAAAAGAAAAGGTTTAAAAAATTCGAAAATATTTCTCTTTTGTTCTGTTTCTGTAGAAAGCATGCAGGGAGGGAGGGTTATGCAGGAAGATCAGCACATAAGACTTTGCATTGATGCCTTTTAGCAATAACCTGAGAAACTGCAGAGCGTGGGGTCTGAACTGCTGATCTGTACCTGGCTGTACCGGAGAGGCTGCCTACCAGGAGCGATTTGCTGAAGTTATTACTGCTGAGGGCGATGCCTCTCCCCAGGATCCATGGGGAAGTTTTGCAAGCTCCCGTGAAGCCACAACCATTAAGGGCTTGTAAAGCCCTTTCTTTCTACGAAAACTGTGGCCCGAGAGATTAAGTGACTTTTCCACAGCCATGGGGTGACAGCAGAAGTAATTGCAAACACGTCTGTGTTATTTCCGTGTTCCATGCTGTGCTGCTGTTTCTAGAGCAAACTCCTCCCGTATTCACAGATCCGTCGCCATATCTCCTCCGTACTGACAGAATGCAGGAGGGATGGTGTCTCCACATCATATGGAAATTAGCCCTGGGTTTTGAAGTGTCTTCTTGAGCTGAAACTGCCATGTTAGATCCCATACCTGCTATGAGCAGAGTTTTTTTGTCGTGATCCAACAGGAGATTTGTTTCATGTGGCTTTCTGAGTAAGCTACAAATCTCTGCACCTGATACTGATAAATAATGCTTTTGTGATGGATTAATTTTACCCTGACAGAGAAATAGGCTTCTGCTAAAGTGGTAGCCGGAGATGGCGATGCAGTCCTTAATTCTCTCTTTGCTTAAACCCTCGGGACATTGGTTTTTTCTTTAAAATTTCTGTCATTTTTGCAGAAAGTTTATCCTCCAGCCAGCACGCTCTTGGCTGCTTCATGCTGTGCTCTTTAGAGGTAATGCATGCCCACGGAAAGTATCGTATGTGCTCAAACAATATCGGTAATGTTGTCAAGTTCACTTCTGTCATCTAGCTGCCTCCACCTACGGGAACGCTTCAGTAAGCAGGCAGAAGCAATCTATTAATACACCGTGTGGAAAATTGGTGCCTGTTAACATATCATCTAAATTTAACTCCGAGAGCCATGTTCATCTTTGGTATGTAACTTGGTTGACGTCAACGGTCTCGTATAAATTAGGAATCGATTCTTCTCGTTTCAGGCCCATTTTAGGTTTATACAAATTCAGCGTACTTTTGAGTATCTTATGTGAGTAAGGGATTAAATTAAATAACGGGTAATATGCTCTTTTGTTGGCCTGTGAGTTGGCTGCTCCTGTACGTAGTGGAGAGAGCTAGGCTGAAAATGGAGAGGGGGGTTGTCACCGTTTCTGTTGGGATGAACTGCCGAGGCCTTTCATGTTTGGAGACTGTATGCTCTATAGTTACTGATGAAAACTGAGCATCTGCAAATGTCTTCAGTTTGAGAATTAATATCTACTCCATTTCTTTCTTCTATTTTGAATTGAAATTCTATTGCAAACCCCTTTGGTTCTTACAGAGCTGCATATTTCAACAGAATGACATTTTCCAGCAACAAAAATTATTCCCTGAACATTGTTGACTGGCTCTTAGTGTTTCACGTCTTCTATCTGTGTCCATGGAAATGTAAAGACCTCAGAGCTGTGTCAAGCCATCTGGCAAGCAGATACGAGATGTTGATCAAATTTGTTTCCATATGGTCAGTTATCTTTACTTTTTCCACAGGATTAAAATGTGAATACCAGGTACACGCTGTGTTCAACTTCTCCGCGTGTCTGCGTTGCCAGCAGTTGTAAATGGCTGCAGTCACTGGGCTGTGTGTGTTCCGAACTGGGGCTCAATATAACCTTAAAGCCACCTTCTCCTTCCAGTCTTAAGGGCTTGATTTGCCACATTTGTTTGCACTATGCATTTTTCTCATGAACAAGGTTGTCAAAAGCATTTGGTGTTCAACATGCCGAGCTCAGCTGAAAATCTGGACTTTTATCTGTTCTTACATCGGTTGTGGTTGCCCATCTTTGGAAACATCTATTAGAGAAAATATGTTCCCTGTATTCCGGCAGCCCTAAAGCTCCGGCTATCTTAGAGGATGACCGTATTTTTCATTTCCTAGGAGCTTAGTGAAGCTGCTCTTGTTTTGGTTTTGACATAGCTGTAAAAGGCTCTGTGTGGTACCACTGATTCTTTCCTCTCCAAAAAGGTCATTTTTGGTCTTTTCTTTCCCACACTTGTAAATTATTACAGGGCTACAGGATGCTGCTGGTACTTAATCATTTTTGCCCCTTCCAACCCAAATTATTCTATGATTTTTTTTTTTTTTCTTCCAAGTATACATTAAAGGTGATGGGAGCTATGGCAGCCTTTAAAATTTAATTCCATTTGAGAGGAACTACTGAATTTGGAAGTTACTGAGCAATTTCCGGTGTAATTAACAAACATCATAAATAATTTATCCCCGTTACCTACCCTCTGGCTGAGTATCTATTCGTTTTAATATTGTTTTCTGAACTAAGGAGTACACACATATACACAGAATACATTTTTAAGTATATTTTTGGGCTTTCTGTATAGCTTGAGATTCTGAAATGACCCGTAGTGTTTAGGGCTATGCTGAGCCGTAGGGATCCAAGGACCTGAGCTGTGCCTGGGGAACTGACTGGCGTAAGCATGACAGAAAAGCCCAGTGTGAGATATGCCTCCTCTGAGGGCTGTGTGTAGTGATGGTCACGCAGCAAAGAGCTGGATGTACAGAGAAGATATAAAAATAGAGGGCAGAAATTACACAGAGCTACCCAACCGACCACAAGAAAACAGGAATAAGATAAAGGACTTCTGGTTTCCATGCTTAGCTGCTAAAACAAGACTGTTGGATCTGTAGTGCATGGACAGCGATGGTGCTATTTTTTTTCCCTACTTGTTTGCAACCTAGGAGAGCACAGTAAGCAAAATACCTCCATCCACTCTTTTCCTGGATGCTCTCCTACTGTCTGACTTTCTGTACCTCTTCTTCCTATTTGCTTGCTTTCCAGAGCCCAGGCTCCTTTCTTCTTCCAGTCCGCAGTCTCTCTGCTGTGGTATTGCTTCTCTTCCACCATGCACCTGTCGAACAGCAAGCCCTCGCTCCTGCCTCGCTGACAAATCAGGCTCTCCACAGGCTCCAAATTTGCTTTGCCCTCTTCTCATCCTGGGGATGAAAAGCTTTAACGTGAGAGGGAGGGAGCTGGATGACCTTTATGTGGTGGTTTTGATGGCAAACAGAACCTGTGTGTTTAAAGCGCTTTCTCTAATAGTCTACAAGTTTTCTACAAGTGTGTCTTAAAAAGAGCCCCGAGCAACAAACCCCCCAAACCAAACAACTTGTTAATTGCTGCACGGTTTTAGGGTAGATTTTTAGATGCCTTTAAAGCCACCTCAAAACTCAGCTTTATTAATTGTGTTGTACACGGGATTTGTAGATTGGGGTTTTAACTTCAGGTTGGTTTTATTTAAAGAGCGTAGTTTTTATGAAAGATCCTTTGACAAAGTGGAATCTTTACCTACCCCACACTTTATAAATACACAGTGTAATATACTGTAAATGTAGGGTAATACTTTCAAAACCATCTTTAAGGTTCTTAAATGTCAATGTTTTATCCCATCTAAGTGGAATTCAGACAGTTTTGAATACTTGAACCACGTAATCTCCTTTTATACAGTGTGTATGTGCATCTGTAGAGTAAAAAGTCATCTTCTGAGGTGGGAGCTATCTAAATCATAGCTGCAGAGTGTTCGGGGCACTTGCAGGTCTAGCTGAAGTAGTAGTCTTAAGGAATTCTGAGTAGTGTGGTATGAAAGCCTGCGCTGTTTTGTGTTGAATCCTAGCTTGCGCTTGAACGTCCTTGGACCAAGCAGTTGTGTAAATATGGCCAAGCATCATATATGTGACCGTAGTTAGACAGACAAGAGTAAATCGAGTTCTGTGGTTCTTCAACCTTCTGTAAATTGAATCCTGACAAACCCATGTCACCTACTCTGCTGCCTCTGTGGATGCCACTGTTCACCCATGTTATACAATAATTTGGGGTTTGGGTAGAGTCATTTCATTCTGCAGTTGGAAATGTTGCACCATCAAGCACTAGTACGAGCTGGTTAATCCTCAATCCCTGCTCATCTCAGAATCCTTATAACTTAATTCACCTTAATAATAATAGATGATAATAATAATAATGAGATAGCGGAGGATCTGCTAATATGTACATCTGTATTCCTCTCCATGTTTTTGCATCCTTTATCAAACCCTCGGTGTTCTTCTGGCTTGCCTTTGGTATGATAACATATATAGCCAGTTCTGGTCTGGTCAGTCCAACTGTCTCCCTGACAACCCTTGAGTTGAGCACTTGTAACACAAGGAGAAGTTAAAAATAAAGCTGTGGCATGGCTCCTGCTGCAGATGGTTTCACTCTTGGACAGCGCTAGGAGTGAACGGGTTTTTATTCCCTCCTGTGCTAGTCATGGAGAGCACGTCTGTTAGAGCACGGACGGCAAAGGTAGCAGCAGATGGATCGACTGTAACTCCTATTTATGAATGAACTGTTCTCCTGCTTCCCCGCTCTTACTATCACTGACCATGGGGAGAGAAGCAAATGCCTCACTGTCACCAAGATTAAAGTTAAATCTGTAAGTAGGATCTTCTTTGTGAAATCTCTATTTGTATATACTGGTACAGAATGGTTTTTCCTCCCCTGTTGCCTACTTATTCCCCTCCTGTACTTGTACCTAACAAATTTTTAAATCCATCTCTATTGTGCCTCTCATCTCAGTATCGTGTCGCAAATACAAGCGGTGTTCCACGCTAGAAATCAGCGCCTTGGGTTGTAATCCCTGCTGTGTCAACCTGGGTTCCTTGTCTCTTCCAGAATGGAGCTCTTGATCCTTCTCATTCAGAGCCTCGCTGAAGCTTGCAAGAAGCAAGTGTCTGTGAGCATTAACATTCAACAGAGATGCTGCAGTGACATGAGAAGAATAAAATGACCTCTTGCCTTCCACAAAACCCTGAGAAGAGGGGATTCTTTCAGGGGCAGTGAAACCAGTCCCACCCTGGAAAAGCTCTGGCTTGCCAGAGGAAATTAATTCATTTTGATGTTTGAGCACTTTAACGGTGTTCCGCTCGCTGTGTAACCCGCTCTGAATTTTCAGTCTTTCCAAGTTTGACACTCCCGTGACCTGATTTCCATAAATGCTGCCCGATTGCAATGCAGCCGGAGTTTAATAGAAGTATGGGACAGCCTGTGCCTCAAAGGCCGTGTTCAGGCAATGTAAATTCTGCCTGATCTTTTCCAAGTGACAAGGCCTCGGGCTTTGGCAAAGCCTTGAGAAATATGTTGGTGCTTAAAGAAAGCACCAAGCAGAGAGCCGCCCATCAGGGACTAATAGGAAAGAAGTTTCTGCTCTTGGCTTTTAGTGGGGTTTTTTTAGGTGCCTGAATTAATAGCATGCAAGTATAAGGAGAGAGAGGGAAGGTGAAGGAATAAGTTTGTTTTCGAGATGGGGGGCAATGTTCATTCAGTTACTGCTCTGGGCTTCAAATCTGACTGATGACAATTAACATGCTTTTTGCTATGTCCAAACATGCAGCACCTTTGGATTTGTTTACAAGATTTTTTTAATTCATATTTTTTGTGCAAAGCTCTGTTATTGGAGGTCATATTTATGGGTTGCATCAACTTTTAGTCCTAACTTTCACTATTTGTATAACAAAGTTTTGCCTTTTCTTCTGGTTGTGGAGTGCTAATTCAATTGCAGATAGTTTCAATGGCCTTGTACTAAAAGAAGTCACTGCAGCCCCTGGAGTAAGTGTAGCCAGTTTTATCCTATAGTATTTCTTTTCCCTGTGCATCTTTCTGAGCCCTAATTTCTGTCTTGGGGAGGTTAGTTTCTTTCTTGCACCTTTTTCTTAACCTCCTGACCTGCCTCACAAAACTGGGTGCTGTGCAGCTGTTAAAGCCACAATAAATGAAACAGNAGCCACAATAAATGAAACAGAGCTGAGGTCCAGAACAACCGAGCTTTTCCTTCTGTTACAACAGTGTGTTCAAAGCTACCCAAGAAAGAAGATGTGACTGTCTGACTTGGATGAAAAGGCTTGGCAAGGGGCCTTGAAGAGGCCACTACAGACACAACCTAAAAGTCAACGTTATGAAAGGTAGTCGCAGCTCAGAAGCCGGCGCTTCAGAGAGCGAGTGCATGACGCGCCCATCGGTAGACTTTCTGTGGCTTTGTACTCATCGTCAGACTTATCCAGATAAACTGTGGAAAGCCACAACAAGGAGAACCTAGCTGACCTTGGGAGCCTTGGAGGGCAGAAGATGCGCGTGGTGGGTACAATAATGAGACTTTACCTTTTGTCAAATCCTTCTCAGCAACAGCAGGTGGCATGTGCTCTCAGGGCCGTTGACTAAGGATCAGGTGGTAACAGAGAAAAGGTGGTGAGACTGCTGTAACTTTGTAGAACTTCTTTTTTTTTCTTCATCCAAAGTTGCACGGTGAGCTCAAAGCTTTTTGATACCGTAGAGGCTGAATGTTGGACCTGATGCATCGGAAGCAACTTGCTGCCAAGCTAGTTGAAACACTTGGACAACTTGTCTTTAATCCAACAAAATGCAGATTTTATTTAGACCTGCATGAGGACAGAATTTCAGACCAAAATGAGGCCAGCAGTATCCTCTAGCCAAATTAATGTAGAATTAGTAAGCTACAGGGCAGTGGTGTTAATATGAGGCTTAATTACCTTGTAGGTATTGCCTCCTACTGTTCACTGCAGCAGCATCCTCTCCAGAAAGAGGCCACCGTAATGCCTTGATGAGAGAGAAAAGGAGCAAGATACGAGATGTTTATCTCATAGGACAGGCTCACCTTGCCTTGGTTTTGCTTTGCAGGTTTAGGTGGGAACACAGCTGTTAAGCATTAATTTTATATTTAGTGTTTGTGCACTCCATTTGTTTGTGCAGCCAGTTGTGATTTAGCTCAGGTTTTACTTCTTGCTGATGTGTTCCTTGAAGCTCAAGTCTGACCTTTAGAATTTTTATGAGGTTGTCATGTCACAGCACTACAGCAACAACCAGAGGAGGAATGGGCCTTTGGAAGAAATGCTGAGATCAGTCCCGAGCACTTGACCAAGGCACTGACAAAGGGCGATGTCAGCAGAAGGTAATATTTTACGAAAACACTTCTTATGACCTCTGTAACGGTCATCATATTTTGTGGCAGAATTGCCACTAAAATGACTTTTTAAGTCTGAGAGCCAACATACCTCCCTGGTGATGTCTTTTGGATATAAATAGACTCAGTGAACTCTTAAATGAATAAGGCTGATGATCCCCAAAGGTGCTTTGCACGTCTCCTGGATGTAAGGTGCTCA
Organism: Anhinga rufa; assembly: GCA_013400875.1. Lineage (NCBI taxonomy): Eukaryota > Metazoa > Chordata > Aves > Suliformes > Anhingidae > Anhinga > Anhinga rufa. Next base: position 161 of record VZTV01083604.1, on the reverse strand, counting down.
GGGGCATAGAGCCACACTTGGTTTCTCTTGATTTATAGGAGTAAGAGGGTCTCGGCTCTGGTTTAATTTTTATCTTAACAGTTGATATCGTGCCCTTTGCAAGATTGCAAAGGAATGACCACAGACCAGCAGTGGGCCTAACTGCAGGGAAGCATCTGTAT
>VZTV01083592.1:0-12125 GCA_013400875.1 Anhinga rufa | reverse complement strand
CATGACCGAGGTCAAAGCTGCTAACATCAGAGTTCTTGTTTTCCAACAAGTGACGCCAGACATAACAGGATCTCATCCAATTACTTATTTCCCACTGCAACTAAGTAGCAGGTTGGGTTCTGCACAAGGGAGTTGACTACAATATTTCTTGTTTTATTCTAGGATACAGTAGCCTCCCAACTCTTGTGTGGAGGATGGGATCCACTTGCTTAAAAGCATAGAGCAAAGATCACCCATTAGGATTAAGCAGGATCTAGAAGAAGGGTAGGTAGAGCATGGTCCTTCTGCATGCTGTCTACTGAGGCTTTGAAGCAGTATTCCTTCCATGCACAGAATGACAGTTGCGCTGTCCCCTCTGTGGCAGCCACAGCCTCAAGGCTGATACCTCATTTCACTGAGAAAGGCAGTTAACCTTTCTGTTTTGTTTCCCATCTTCTGGAGCCTGAATGGTTTAGAGAAGGTGTAGGCCCAGCCATGACAAGTCTGTTGTTCTCTTTCCAGCCTTGTAGAGACTTATTAGATGTGTTACCTAGGCTTGTATTTGATGCAGAGGTACCTTGCGCAAGAGAAATCAGGGTCTGCAGAATGCCTGAGCCACTTTGGAGCAGCAGACTCCCATGCATGCGGGCCTGGTTTTCAGAATACCATCCCAGGATTTTTTTAAGATTGCAGAGAAGCTGCAATGAGTCAAATTACTCTGTCCCATGTAATGAAACGAACATGGAGAAAGTCTAAGATCCCTAAAGAATTTTCCTTACTCAGACCTCCTACTGTGTGTGACCAGAGCCAATCTTCTCTCTGTTAAATCACTTCTTAGTAGATAATTCCCAGAGAATTACTGATGCTTAATAAATACTCAGATCTGCCTGTTGAAAACAGGTTAGCTTTAAGAGAGCCCTCTGCTGAAAAGTATCTGAAAACCATCTTGTGTAAGAAAAACCCTTCTCCAGAAGTCTTTAGAGAGGACCTGGGAGGAGAGACAGGGAATGGGAGCACATACTGCAATGATCACTGATAAATATACCAGCAGACTGTGGATGTAACAGGCCACCTTTTAGAAATGGAGTGGGACTGTCTTACAGAAATCCTCTTTTAGCCTATGCATGCTACATATTTCTGGAGATTAGCCATTCCATGTCTCCTCCTGCTATCAAACACCAAACTGTGCATGACTACGGACTACAGCCTCTTCATTCTTCCTCCCAGAATAAACCCTGTCAGTGTCAAATACATTATTCTGCACAACAAAAACCACAGAAACATGTTTTCCAAAGCCAAGCCCTTATCCTAATTCTGTACTACATAAAATTATCATGAGCTTGCTGGTGAATAAAGCCTTTAGCAGTATGCAACCAACGTCTGTCGCTTGCTAGGAGTGGAACACAGACCCACCACACCTGGTACCTGCTTGATGCAGTTGTCCTGGAGAATATGCATTTTAACAAACTGTACTTTACTAATTGTACTTTAAGAAGGGATTGGCAAAAACAAGGGATTGCAGCTGATTTCACTAGTGTATTATTCCCCTGGATTTTTGTCATAATACCTAGGACTGAATTTTTTAGGCTTTTATTTTACATTTCTAGAGAATATATTTTTCTTTTTATCCAACTTTTTATATAATAATAAGTTTCTTACACTTATTTCATCAGCACTTACATTCGTACAGCTTTTCAGTCATACAAGTCAAGCACCTTCTATTAATTATAATTCTTGCCTTGGACAAAAGATCAGGCAAGGATTTTTCTGCGGGTCACACCAACATCCCTCCCTCACCTCCAGCATCCCTCAGGCACAACGCATCGGTTCATCGCTTCACCACCAGAGGGAGCTGCCTGAATAACTTTAGAAGATTTTTATGCCCAATTTAAATTAAAAAAAATAATCCACCTTTGAAATCCTGTTATTTAGAAACGGCGATGCAGTTGTGACAGGCATAAAGGGGAATTATGGAAAGACTGTTATACAGTGCAATGCCTCAAATCTTTGCTCTGCTTCATTCTAGTCTCATCCAATCTTGTACAGTCTGGTACAGCAGTACAAAATAAGCTTTGTTGATTTAATCAAACAAAGCAGTATTGAATTAGGGTGTTTATGCCAGCTATTGAGATCCACAGTATGACTCTGATGGACTGATGTTCGAGAAGAAAAGGCAACCTAGATTTTTATAGCTAACTAAAAACACTCAGTGATACCTGATACTGCCTAGGATAGACCATAATATTTCTTAGCAAAATAGTGTCTGTTAGTACTAATAGTAAGGCTCTGTGTCTTTAAAAACAGAACTTCTGCTTTAGCACTGATTTATCTTAAGGTTGTCTCCTCTTTTTAGTAGTGATTTCTATCCCAGTTATGCTCTGCTTTCCACCATCACCTTTTGTTTACAACAGAGGGTCTCTACTTTCCCCCTGATTATGTCCAATGCCTTTCCATCTCACATATTTTCATGTATCCTGACGCATATATTGCAAGCATGGCGATGCACAAATGTGCATCTGCATTTCCCATCAAATGAGGGGTTCAAAGCTATTCTTGGGTTCAGACTTGTCTTGTCCTCTTCAGACTGGAGCTGAGCTCTAAGATTCTCTGGAAGGGAAAAGACAAAGTAAGCTCTTTAACTTAACCCCCAGCTTCTGATCCGTGAGCTCTAGACAGATTGGGCACTGGAAGGCTCAAGTATGATCTCACTTAGTTCTGGGACTGGCTTTCCTTAAGTACTGCATGTTCACAAGGCTAGAGCTGAGCTACACTCAGCCACGGGAAGGCACAGCAGGCCTCGTGCAGAATTTGCTGTGCTAGAGGTCTGATGCACATTGTCTTATGGGATAGACAGAGCCAGAGCTCCACACTGATTAAACCTGTAAATCTCAGCCCTAGCAGTTAAAGCAAAAATAACTTTATGGATTTTATCATGGAACTTCCAGAGGCCTGGCTTGTTTTCACAGCACTGGGGCTTCTCAGTCCTAGCCACAGGTAATTCTTCATCCTATTACCAAAACTCAAAGTAGGACACAGCCCTCACACAGTGTCCGTGTATGACACTTTTAGTCATACACAGTTTACTCAGTGAGAAACCTACATTAATATGCCTACCTGAAACACTCTGCTATCAAGCTAGTCAGTAAAGAACTAATCAATGCAGTCAATGGCGCCTAGAGAGAGTTTTGCTTCACCCTACAGTAACTTACATTTGGTATCACACACAGATAACTAAACTCATGTGTCTTGGTCTCATGAGCCTTAGACTGTAAGGAGAATTCCCCTTTCCTCCCTCAGCACTTTAAAAAGGATAACATTCAGTAACACTAGTCAGAACACAATCCAGCCTCTGGAGTTTCACCCCTGTTTTGCCACTTTTTTCCAGTCTACTTACAAATGGAGTAGAGAGCTTATTTCTCCTCTTTCCCTAATAGCCAAAATATCCTCATTATTTGAATACAGCAGATAAACAGATGGAGCATGGGCCTGAATTGCGTTCTTTGCTAGACAAACTGGGCAAACATTTGTGATATAGGATGAGGTTAGCCTGCTCAGGAGGTGAATATGGTAACATATTTGTCTTCCTCACATGAACAATCATTTTCTGAAGATGATAAACAGGTGAAGTGCATAGGACCTCTATTGTTCTACGAAGTCATACCTTCTTCCCCTGTGTATGGGATCTACTTTTTCAGAAATGAATTTCAGACTAACCTATTTTCAGTGACAGTCTGCCAAGCCTGAAAAGTGAGAACATCTCATTTTATTGATGAAGTAGTTTCTACTTCATGAGAGAGGAATAACATTCCTGATGCTGGCCAGCAAAGCCAGACAGCTCATAGACCCTCACCTTCTTGCTGCCTGCCCTGGTTTTGAAGGGAGCCAGATCAGAGGAGTATCTCCCTTCTCAGTGCAGGTACATTCCGATGTTTTCCTTACTGAGCTTTTACTTCCTGGCCCATCAGAGAGCAGGAGATCAGTAAACTGGAGCTGAGGTGGGCACCCAGCAGAGTTTGAATGTGCAGGCTGTTTTCCTATCTGAAAAAGTAGCTCGCAGACAGACATACAGACCTCCTTCCACTGCTGTATGGCAGTGAGGAATTCATCCTGGGCAGAAGTGAGGTCAGCCCACAGCTTTTTTGTTGCTGCTTTCTCCTAGGTGTGCTTTCAGCAAAGGTTCTGCAGTTCTGCAGTGCTTTGGAGGGTCCAACCATCAAAGGCTACATGGAACTGCCATTCTGGAGCAATGTGAGAGTCTCTGTACAGTGAGAGAATGTGTCCCAGAGACCTCCCAGAAAACGTTTGGCATAGTCTAGGTCTTAATCAACTCCAGAATGGAAAAAGCAGCACAAGTGAAATGTCTCTCAATGCCTACGAATACCTAAATTCAAGTCCAGTTATAGAAGGAGGAGGGGAAAAGTAAAGAGCACTTTTTTTTTTTCCTCAGGCTCCAGAGCCAAGATATGTGTGTTTTTGAAGTTATCCTACAAGGAAGAAAAAGCTGAAGCTTACTGTGACCTAAATAAAGCAAAAGAATTAGGTACTTGTGATCAAAGGGTTGAATGATGCATATACACATCTCTCTAAATAATAGAGTGGGTGGGGGAACTGACATGTCATTATTCCTCTGAAATAAAGTGAATTACCTGCTCTGAAAAGAGGAGTTAATCTGTTTTTATACAGTGAAGAATAATGCCACATTATTTCTTCTCAAATTAGCAGCTGACAAGCTGAGACTTCATTGCTTATAGCATCTGGCTCTCTGGCACCACACTGTACTTACCACAATGAAGCTTTCCTTTACCAGTTTTATAAGGTTTGGTGGCGAATAGCCATTACCACAAAGGCCTACATCCATTGAGCTCCACAACAGCAGTAGGTCTAAGTTACCTCAGGGTTTCTTTCTTTCTTTCTAGAGAAGCAATGTGCAGAGAACCTGATACTGACATTTCAAAAAAGCTGCAGAACTTTGAACGGACTCAAAGTCCTCTTTTGGTGGCTTAATCTTACAGGAAAGATCTTTCCATTCAGCTGTATACTTCATTAGTTGTCTTCCATACCAGAAGCAAGCATGTGGCAATCTCATCCTAAAATTCCATGTTTTGACATTTCCAGTGTCCAAGGCAGGCAGCAAAAGAGTAAATTCCGAAAGCTGAAGTCAGACCCATGTAAGTAAATCAGGGTTTTTTTTCTTTTGCCAAACTCTAAGGCTTCAGATACTGAATAGCTAAGCGTATAACCATAGTAATGGCTGAACAATTTATCTTGAAAATGGCTATATTTCATCACATTAATGCATAGGAACAGCATAGAGACTTCTCTTCAAAACTGCTCTCCCTAGGAATTCCCCTCTGTTTGCTGTTCTTGTTTATAGTGACAGTATGAAGGGCTCAGCATTCATAAAGAGGTTTGGGAGACTGAAAACCCGAGAAGTCATTTCCATCAGACCTGGGAGACCAAAATCACAGAGCTTATTTATCCCCTAGAGAGTTTCAAATTAAATACCATTCCAATGGAATAACCAAACTTTCCTGACTCTCCTTTACTGATGCAGGGCCATATTCATGTCCAAGTTACGTGCAGAGAATTCCCTAGCAGCAAATTGGAAAGGAAATATAAGTTAAAATTTCTCTCCCCCATGCATCTGAGGGAAATGATCAGGTGATATTTCCTTTGTGTTTAAATATTAAAACTTCACTTTTGTTGATGTCTTCTCCTTGACTGTGATGACACAGATAATATGAAAGATAATAAATCCATTCACCAAAACCACTTATCACCATTTGACCTTTCCCATCACAGGTTTGGACTAGGCAGTTTAAAGTCCATCACTTTTTATGTCTTTCATACAAGTGAGGAACAAGCACTTCCTCTGTGTTGGAGAATGAAGAAAAGCCACATTCCCCTCTGCTTGCTGTCTTGACTGCCAGGCTCCACAACAGCACACTGCTGGTTTTTTTTCTTGAAGGGTAGGGAGTTTTCCTCTTGTCTACCCAAGAAAAGGATTTTGTAATAGTTGAAGAGCTCCTTGGAGAAAAGCAAGAACAACTTATTGGAAGTGAATTCAATTTAATAATTAAGTTCCTTCCTCAAGAGAGGTTGGCCAGTTCAGAAAGGCATGTCAGCTAATGAGTACTAGAGTTGCAGGCCTGAGAGAGGTAAACACATCAAAGCCATGTCTTGAACTCCCCGTATCCAGAGACTCTTACACTGGATAAAGGCCCTGTGTCAGGGAGGAAGGGCATTCTCTCCATCTTACCTAACAAGGACTCCATGATAATGCCCCAGGGTTGAGCACCTACTGGTCTCAAGCCAGGAAGACAAGGCCTCAGGGGCAAACCCCATCTTCTTGAGGCTTCAGTGAGATGGATTGAGAACTGGCTGAATGGCAGAGCTCAGAGGGTCATAATCAATGGGGCAGAGGCCTGTAACTAGCAGTGTTCTGCAGGGGTCTGTACTGGGTCCAGTCCTGTTCAATATATTCATCAACAACCTGGACGAAGGGACAGAGCATACCCTCAGCAAGTTCACTGATGATAACCAAGCTGGGAGGAGTGGCTGATACACCAGAAGGCTGTGCTGCCATCCAGTGAGACCTGGACAGGCTGGAGAGTTGGGCCGAGGGGAACCTCATGGAATTCAACAAAAGCAAGTGCAAGGTCCTGCACCTGGGGAGGAACAACCCCAGGCACCAGTACAGGCTGGGGGCTGACCTGCTGNGGGACTGGAGCATCTCCCTTATGAGGAAAGGCTGAGGGACCTGGGCTTGTTCAGCCTGGAGAAGTGAAGACTGAGGGGGGATCTTATCAATGCTTATAAGTATCTGAAAGGTGGGTGTCAAGAAGATGGGGCCAGACTCTCTTCAGTGGTGCCCGATGACAGGACAAGGGGCAACGGTCACAAGTTGGAACACAGGAGGTTCCACTTAAATATGAGGAAAAACTTCTTTACTGTGCAGGTGACAGAGCAGTGGCACAGGCTGCCCAGAGAGCCTGTGGAGTCTCCTTCCCTGGAGACATTCAAAACCCGCCTGGACGCAGTCCTGTGCCCCCTGCTCTAGGTGTGCCTGCTCACGCAGGGGGGTTGGACAAAATGATCTCTGGAGATCCCTTCCAACACCTACCATTCTGTGATTCTGTGTGATTCTGTGATTCAGCAGCCCTCAGACAGATGAGCAGAGATGAGCTGGATTCAAGCTTCTGAGGCAGCCTCTCCCTCTGAGAAAGCAAAGCTGTCAGGACATGCTGCTCAAGAAACAGCCTCCAAGCAACAGGGTTGTCTATGCTTGAAGGCACTATTTCACAGACAACAGATGACTAGGGTAAACTTGTCATCTGGGAAAGCAGAATCTGAGTATCTAGCTCAGCAGTTTTAATTTCTGGTTCCTTAAAGGCAGACCTGGTAACCGAGTTGCAGAAAAAAAAGCTGGCTATGTTTATCACTGTATCTTCCCTGACAGTAACTTATATTTAGACAGATTTACTCGCACACCTCTTGCAACCTACTTGAATCTTCTTCTGTATGGAGCCTGGTTAAGTTCTACACTACCTGCTGCAGGAAAGCACCCAATTGTTGAACTTTTCTTGATCCTTCATTGTTAACATCAAAAATTACAGTCAAGAACGTCTTCAGTGTTTCTTCTTCTACCTGCTTTGTAATAGTGTGTAAATTACATCAGGCTAATGTACAGTTTTACATTCAGTTTAAATGGTTTCAGTTGACCTGTAATCAGTGTTCTGCAGTACAACACTGGCAAGTGTGTAGTCTAAGGAAGAGAGAAATCAGCACTCCCCTGCTAACTACTCCACATATTTATTTATCAGCAGGAAAGCCAAAGAGCTAACAAATAGCTTTGTGAGTACAGGTAATATATCTGTCAGCAGAGAGAAAGCGGGACTGTCCACATCAAACTATGTAAGCCTCCTTTTTCAGCACATGGAGCTAAACTGTAACTTCTCCTAAGATTCACCTACTGGAGGGGGACACAATGACACTGACCAAATATCTGAGGGCAACTTTCCACCACAGTCTCTTTACAAAGCACAGAATGAGTAACTTTCTTGAGAAAGCAAGCAAAATGGAATAAAGCATTATTTTAATTATATTCATAATGATTTATTTGAAAATAGGTTCTCATTACACTGTTATCTAAGCACAACCCATTGTAAGGCAGAAGTAGTTTGGTTCCAGCTGAATTTAAAGTCATTATTATAATTATTCTCTCCAGAACAGCCATTAATCACATAAACAATACCTGGCTTGCAGAAAATATGCGATAAATAGCTATATTATGATTTTACTATTATTTTTCTTATATTCTTTAACTCTTAGTTGAATATTTATTTTCCATTAAAATGTTTTTTTTTTAAAAATAATAATCTTACCTTCAGACTGATGTGTGGCAAGAGGTGTCTGTGTCTCCTTGGAGTATGATACCACCTCCCGAGGTAAGAAATCAACCTGGGTAATCTTTGAGACGCCTAGTTTGTGCAGTCTGCGTCTAAGATGGAATATATGACATCAGAAGGTTAGTCATGTTAAATGTAAATCAGCAGCAGGAAGAAGCAGTGTTTGCTTTTATGAAGAGGATAAAAAAATTACTTTGGTGTTTGCTAAGATGAAACACAATACACGATGCATGGGAAGTACCTGATTGCAGTGAAGAAAACTAACCTGGGAACCATTTGCCATAATAAAGTACAGTTACTGAACTCTAGATCATGCTGCTGAGAGGGACTGTAAATGGGAGAGAGAAATGACCTGCTTGTGCCCCTCGTAACATGCAACAAAATTCTCTTTCATACCATCATTACTACAATGTTCTGCCTGCTCAAAAGAGGTAATCCTCAGCCTGAGAAACACAATAGTGGAAAGGGCACAGTGGGTGTAAACCAGGCTGGATTAGGACCGTCAGATGATCATCTGAGAGCAACAATAGAGCCTTTAATTTGCAAGGTGGGTAATTTCCATAAAGAAGGAGATTCTCCCTTCCAAATGAGTCATTAGTAGTGGAATTGATGTAGGTTTATGATTAATAGAGCCCTAATGTAAGGGTTGGAGGGGAGCTCTGAGACACAGCTGGAACAGGGCAAGTATAGCCTTCTTTTTTCTACTACTTCCCTAACTTTAAATAAACCATATGAAATAAATCAGTAAGGCCAACTAACTGCAAGTGGGTAAGGGAAAAAGAAGAGAGACAGCTGAACATGATCATGAACACTTTTAGTCATACACAGTTCACTCAACGGTGGGGGGGGGGAATCTATTTACTTCCCGAATATTACTTGACTGTAGGGAAGAAAGAATAAACAAATGTTTACTTGCAAATGTTTTACTGGAAAAAAAAACACAAACAACTTTCAGCAGAAAAAAATATGCTCATAATAAACAAATGAACTAAATAAGTCCAGTTGCCTAGATCAACAAGTGAAAGCATGCTTATATGTTTATGGGAAATAAATTCATGGATGTGATGTTTCTGAACTGCCATGTCATTAGAGAGAGCAATTTGGAAAAGCAGAAAATTCATACACATTATCCATATCCTCTCTGCTTTCCAGATTGTCAGAAGGAGAGGTCAAAGGTTTTTTGATCTAATCCATTTACAGTGGTTTAGGTATTCAATTCAGATTGATCTGAAAGGAAATCCAAGTCTCAAAAGCAAATTGTCATCATTGGATGCCACCTACTGAACTCTTCAGCTGGTTAATGCTACATCACCTCTATATTTTTCTAATCTATTTTACTGGCTGAGTTGTTATTAAGCTGAATGCAATTAGATTCAGCAGGTAATCAGTATGAATCAGCCATATCACATAACAAACCACTAGAGCAGAAATAGTTGTTACAGCTCTGAGTCTTTCTTCTTTTCAAAGAGGAAAAATTAAAAAGTCCCCCTCCTTACAACCATCTGTGACTTTGCCAATATGAACAAAAGCTACGATTGTCTGAAAATCCTACGTGGGGGCAGAAAAACTTTAACAGCTTGAGATATACTTCAGCTAATGAAAGTTTTAGTAGCGTTACATTTTTGTAGGTGCTTTAACTGAGGGTTTGTGTGAATTCAAGCTTTAATAAATATCCCACCCCAGCAAAATCTAATGTGCTTTTCCCTCTTTCAGCACCAGATGTGAAATCTCTGTTGCCTATTTGGTCAGTTAAGACTCTCCATCTAACCAGTCCTCTGGTGCCCCAGGCTACTTTTTCCATTTACTGAGATTCTTAAGCCTTCTACATTGAAAGAGCTTCTTGACTGTGGTCTTGGTCAAGTATAATCTCTAATTAATTAAGTGCCTAATCTGGGCCTAATTAGAAACTCACCTAATTCTAACAACAGTTTCACATGAGGTCATTCCATATCTCCTCAAATGCCTGAGGATGGGGAACACAGGTTCTAATAGAGAGCTGGATTTAACTGCTAGTGGGGTTAGCCTCTTTGTAGACTGCTAACCAAGTGAGCTACATCCTGGAGCACTGTGCTGACAGAATGCACGGAATTTTTCACCTAAAACATTTCTAGTCTGGGAATTGCTGATGCCTGTACAAATGTCTAGTGTCACCCATATCCTGATAATTACTGGTGAAGACAGGGAGGTCTCTCTTCATTTGAAGGAACGTGGTCTCTTAGTTCTTTTTTGCCTCTTTTAAGCAACCTGTAATGGCTCTTGCATAACTAAAAGTTGGCCTAGCCCTTGGTCCCAAGCACTTAGGGACAACTGGAGCATCTGGACTCTACCAAATATTGACTGCAATGTTCTAGTCTCCAGTTCGAGGGCAGCAATAAACTGTCTATTGCTTTCCCATCCCTGTTTTTTATCTGAGCTGCTCGTAAGTCTTGTAATTTACAGTTTGCTGGCTATTCATCTTAGAGAGCACGTAAGCTTTGAAGGATTCCTTTCAAAAACTGCCTATGGGATGTCAGTTGGAGGACAGTAACTAAAGTCCATGCATTAAAATTCATTCTTCCGTCTGTAGGAGCCAGAAGAAAGATGTATCTGCTAGAAGTGTTTAACTACACACATCATTTGCATGCTTGCTGCAGGATTTCTTTTGCACTGATTTTTTTTTCATCTGGTCTTGTGACACCAGAGGAAAATCTGGTTCTCTCTCTAACTCCGCCTTGGTTTTGAGGAGAGTTTTCTTTCAAAAGGGGCAGGATTTTTCAGTTAGGGAGTATACCTGCAGATTTACTCTTTGGCTTCTTTTCTGTCTTTGCACTGACTGCTCATAAAAGATTGAAGTCTTGTGGCTATAAGCAGGGTTATCTATATGTGAGTCAAANCTCTTCAGAATTTGAGTCAAATAAACCTTCTTGCCTTGCACAGCCATTTGAGGAACCTTGCTCCTGGGAGTGCTCATTTCTTAATCCAAACTTCTGGAAAAGAGCACCTGAGATTTCTAAAAGGTTTCCATATATTAAACCAGCTCAAGAAACTCTACCTTTTTGGTATGGTCCAGGCAAAGTTGTAGAAGCAGAATCTATCTGAAGCCACAGTCACGTGGAAATTAGAAACATTCCTAACAGTTTTGGATGTGGAGAAACCCTGTATAGAAAGTTCTCCAAATGTTTTCAACTCCTGATCATCTTTCCTGGTGAATAGCCCTAACTGCAGCTGGGAGCACTGTCAATTAGTAGTTAAAGGGAAATTGTGGTTTTTCTTATAGAATGGTGAATGAATTTCACATGAACTAGTAAAAGCTTGCCTGGAGACTCAGACAGGCAAGCCTGTAAGGTCGTAGGTAGAGCAATTTCTTCAACATAGAGATTTGGTTTTGCCTATGACTCAAATTCTGAAGAGCTTAAGGGACACCTACCTATGCGTTTTAGAGTAACAGTTTATCCTAAAGATCTCTGCAGGTAGGCATTTCTAAATTATTTCAAGTAACTATTTTTTCAGATGCTTTGGGTAGAGAAGTTCCATCCCAAACTAGAAAATATTAATTTTAGCTCTAGTATAATTTTAAAAATGCTTGATTGGCCTGAACTCAACTAAGATGGCATGACAGAAGATATTCTTGGACTATGATCATATATAAGTGCACAATTATAAGCACATATACAGCTCCTAAGGAAAAAGGGGAAATTGTTACTGCATGTGGAAACAGCATAACTATGGCAGGAAGGAGGGGGAAAAGTACCTTGCAAA
>VZTV01083585.1:25116-46195 GCA_013400875.1 Anhinga rufa | reverse complement strand
AGTGTTCACAGAATCACAGAATGCTGCTTGTGCTTGAATTGGCAGAAAACCCACTAAAACTAGGGAAAATTGTAGTTTGTGAGAGGGCCCGGTTCATATTAAAAGCGCAAAATTTATAGGGATGCCTGACACGGAACAGCGGTTTGGGATTTGGGAACAGCTGGACAAAGCTTTTGTGAAAACTCCCTTCCCTGTTCTGCCTGAATAAGCTCCAGTGGCTTATGCTGACCCTCTCCTAGTACATCATTAATTAATGAAAAGAGTTACTTATTTTATTCTAACTTGTTTTAAAGCAGTATTCACCATCTGTGACTCCTAAGACCTTTTCTTCTTAATGGTTTATATTATAGAAATATTTTATTACTGTAGTCTCGGTTATTACGTTTCGTTACAAAGTGTTTAGAACACATTTATTATGCTGTATGTCATAGCCTATATCAGAGATTCACGACAACGTAGATAACTGGAAAAAGTGTCAAGGACCGTTTACAGTTCTCTCTCAATTTTGCAGGAAAAATGCTGCCAGTACTGGCCATCAGAGGGCTCTGTAACTCACGGAGAGATAACCGTAGAAATCAAGAATGACAGTCTGTTAGATGCCATAAGTGTAAGGGACTTCCTAGTCACGTACAATCAGGTAACGCTTTTAAATTACATGAGGTTTTTTGCATTTGAAGGCATTTACAAATACGATTATTTAACTTAAATTCTGGAAATTCTATCTAAATAGAAATGTGGTTAATCCACATCTGACATTGTATCAGTCAAGAGGAAGCTTACATGACATATTTTTGCTTAAAGCTCCATGAAAATTCTGGTCAGCAAAACAGGTCCTCGGTCAAAGTGGGGTGTAGGGGTTTCTTTTTAATCTTTGTTGTTGCTGTTATTCTTGTATTTTCTCCCGTCTCCCACATATCTATAAAAGAACCTTTGATTCTATATTTTTAAATCCTATGAAGCATTTCAACAGCACGTGTACTTACCTCTGCCTACCAGCTCTGCTGCAGGCACGATCCACTCAAAACCTGGTTTTGACCTTTTGGGCTTGCATCTCTTCACTCACTGCGTCATTTATTTAGGATCTTGCATTGCTCTTTTTGAAAAATAACAAAAAAAAATTACTTGCAGTTAAGAATACCATTCATTTAACTACTTATTGCATTGTGTATAATTTATGTACTTAAATAGTTAGCAGAGGCAAAGCAAAAGGGCTTTAAATAAACAGTTATTTCTTCAGACAAAAGAATAAAAAAGAAATGCAACAGCCTCATAAAGGAATTTGCAGAGAATTGATTTGAAAATACACTTTAATCATTGTAAGTTTAATTGTGTCTTCTGTTAGAAAATCAAACTGAATATAAAACATAGACAACGTTAATAATTCTGTTAGGGTTTTGCTTCAGAATCAATGGTAGTAAAATAATTCAGGAGTATTTATCTGAATTACAAAGAAAACAAGGATATATCCTTTAGGCCTGTATCTTTCCCATCACCAACCTAGGTATAGCTGGATGAATGGGAGCAAAAATAGAGTATTGTAACTCCTCAAAAGAGCGTAATTTTTAGAAACCCGATAGATGCCTCTAACGAGAGCATGGCTTTGTATCGACTCTATGAAACTTCAAATACTTCTTCACAAGAGTGTAGCTGGCAGGCTATCTGTGAAGGACTGGCACACATCCCCTCATGTTGTTCACTCTCCCCCTGCTGATGTATCTGCGAAAGATGTAACATGGCCCTAACCAGCAGAACTTCTGAACACATAGAATTACCATTACAGGTAGGACAGTAGTACTGGCAGCAGGCTGAAGCTTTACGTGTACCTCTTAATGAAGACCCCACATATAATTTTGCACATAGTGGAACAAAAAGATGTACTCGGTATTTCCTTATGAGGGAGGGTGGTGGATTAGGCGTGAATACACATGGTGCTTCGCAAAGCAGAGTCCTTGTCAATGTGTTGACGTCTGTCGCACTGGGAAGTATTTAAAACTCATCTAACAGCATTTTGGCTAATCTCTAAACAGCAATGTTTTTTGCACTACAGTCCAGCACCGTTAGAAGCGTTTGCTGCTGCAGATCTAAGAAGTCTAACTTCTGTATTGTGCCCGAGTCCAGCTTGACTACATCAATGATATCTGAAGCAATATTATGTTAAAAGATCTCCCGCAGGGCTGGGAGGAAGGAGGATTGACCGAGCCTTTTTCCTCGTAATGGTGAAGTCTTCCAGGCTTTTAGTACAAAACAGTGTCCTGAGACTCCCCATCAAACTCGTTCACTAGATGTCCCCTGTGGTGGACACGTGGAAAGCACCTATCATCAGCAGAGACCTCGTGTTTTCAACTCTCTGTGGCTTGCAAGAGTTGATGATATGTAGGAAAACTGCCGGAATATTCATGTTGCACCTGTATACTATTATAATGCAGTCACGTCAAGGAGCAAGCAAAAATTGCAGGGCAGTTAAATCATAAGATGAAGGGTCTTTGCGCATTCGAATCTGTCTAGAACTAACTGCGTTAGCATGGAATGAACACCTATTGCAACTTTCGGTGTGCTTTTCATCAGCAAGCGTAAAGACACGGCATATAATTGTAAAGTTTCAAAGTAGCAGGTAGCGTTGTGCAAGGATGGGTGCGTTTCAGGAACTGCGTTGGTTTAATGGCACTTCGGATTTGGCCTGTGCGTGATGAAAGCTTTCAGCCGCTGGTACTCAGGATGAATAATCTTTAAGGGTATCCTTAGTACGACCCAGGTGAAGCAGCTGTGCAAATGGAAAGGAAAATTATAGGGTTAAATTATCAGCAAGTTGACAGGGAATTTGGAAACAGAACTATCAGGTCTGCCTGACCAACACGTTACGGACCAGGTTGCAAACAGCCCGCTCTACAATAGCGGTGCGAGATTTATGTTACAAATGTTTAAGGTAAGAAGTGTGTTTTCATTTTGAAGTAAAAACTGGATAAATCTGGTGTTTTCCCACACGCAGGGTAACCAGGAGAAGCAAAGCAGGCTCGTTCGGCAGTTCCATTTCCACGGGTGGCCAGAAATCGGGATTCCTGCAGAAGGAAAAGGGATGATCGACCTGATTGCAGCTGTCCAAAAGCAGCAGCAGCAAACAGGCAATCACCCGATTACGGTGCACTGCAGGTAAGGGTCACCTCTGCTAAGGAAAGAGCTTGCTTTTTCTCCCGTCTGGTTGCTTTTACAGTAGTTTTTCTGTGTGAGGGAGTAGGCTGCATTCTTAAAAAATAAATAGAAATTAAGAAATAAGAGAAAAAGATAGAAGAAAAGAAAATCTAGTATTGCATAAAGGATTTTTGACTTGTCTTTTGCTAAATTAGCACTCTAGCCTTAACGGCTGGGAGTAAACAAATGCATTATTCACTTGGGGTGTTGTAGTCTTGCACCCGAGTTTTACTAAATGCGATGAGTAGGAAAGTAAAGCTGTAGGTTTATTGCAGTGATGTGTAATACACTCCACCAGTATAGCGCTCAAATATTCTGTCGGCGCCAAAATGCTGTTGGTTTTTACAAACTTATCAGGAGAATAAAATAGACGCCTAATCTAAGCAGAAGGCAAAACGTACCCCCGTGCGTGAAAGCCGATACGAGAGCTGGGAGGATGGCAGAAACAATGTTTACCTTAATGGTAAGAGGTAGCCTGTGTACGACTTGACACGTCATGACTAAAATATATCTTTGTTCTGTGCCAGGTTTTCACTTTTGGGCTTTTTTTTTTTTCTTGAACTGTACTTTTTTATGGCAGCATCTTTCCCCCGCCCCCGGGCCTTGTTCTTTTTAAAAGGTACACATTGGGCTTTTCCACTGGTTTTTCAAATTACGTTTTTCAGAGTGTGTGTGGGGGGGTTATCAGCCTTTTAAATGTGTCTTTCCCCTTTGTGTACTACATCTAGTGATCTAAAAAAAAAAAAAAGTAGTAGTAAGACTAGTATTCTGCCTTTTCCTAATTCAGAAATCATACCTTGCTTTTAAAACATTTTAATCTTTATAAATCAATAAAGCTTTTTCTGCTTTCTGGTCAATACAAAACCAAGCGCACAGTACACAGGGACACGGTCAGCAGGGTTTCAGAGCCTCCAGAAGAGAAGTTCCTATGGTTTATTTTGATTTTTGATTGACCTGAAGAGGTCACCCTTTGACATGAACCTCTTTTCTGCTGCGGGCTGCTTGGACCCGTTCTGGGAGATGCACAGACTGACCCCTGGCTGCTCTTCCCAGCATGGAAGTTTTCAGAGGCCACATCTCTCTGCTGTGCTCATGTAAGACCTCGTGCAGTAGAGCATCTCTTGAGGTTGAAGCTCACAGGCTCAACCACAACATAAAAACAATCATTGTTCCTTCTCTGATTGCCCTCAAAACCAATTATTTAATTCCTGATAAATATTGGCCTTTTAATCTTCTCCCCTTGGGCATGCTGTATAAGAAAAGCTGGTTTTGCTGGACCGTGGCCATCTTGTAGCAATACAGGGAGGTCAGGTCCTGGCATCTTTGTTCTAACAACATGTGTTCTATTAATTGTGGTATTTTCTCTACCTGTCTGTGATCCCACTATTGACAAATGCTGGGCACCCACGCTGTGACAGAGACCCCCGAGGGCTGACTACTGCACGGATAAGCTTCTCCAACCTTTTGGCAGTGAGCTAGATAGGTTGTTGCTGCTTTTAGATTCTTCCTGCATGTCAGAGAATATCCATCTGGTTTTGAACGAGTAACTCATTATTTTGTCTTCTGGAAAAAAACCAAAAACATATTGATTTATGTGACACTCGAATTGTTCTTGTAGCATCATCTACAGGGAAGTACACTGAGCATTTGGAAGTATTTTGATAGAAGAACCTGTCCGCTTGCTGCTAGAGTTAGAACTGGGAACGGCCTATTACAGCTGCTCTCTGCACTGTACGCTGACTTTTATCTTGCTCTGATTTGAGTTTCAAAGGTGCTGCCTCACCAAAAACTATGGTTTGTGTTTGGCTGTCTGCAGCGTCACCTGTATTTTCACGTGCTGTTGAAGCAAAGAGATCCCGGGAGCCTGAGCCAGGGCTTGGATTTGTTGGTGTTTCGGGACATGTACCAATGCATGGTCCTCGCTAAAACTTTCTCCTTGCTCGGGAAGCGCTTTGCTCTCTGCTGTTTCCACACATTTTTCCCTAGGGGACTGTGGGTTCCCCCACCCCGTGGCGGCTGCACTCGAGGGTGATGGTGACATTTTGTGTTTGATTCTGCAGCCTGACAAATTGGAAGAGCCACTTTTTTTTTGAACTGCTAGGGAGTTAAAGTTCTGAATGATAATTAAAGCGGGTAGAATATCTAGAAGTTCTAGCCAGTAAAATAAGAGATAAAAGTAACTGATGTCTTTGATATGCACAAATTAGATGCGTAAGAACTATCTGAGGTATACATTGCTTTTACTTTTCTGAGGTTTTAGGCTTGCAGCCTCTCTGAAGCCTTAGCTTAATCATTTGGCATGCATTTGTCCTAGATTTTTTAAAATCTCCTGCAATCACTATAAAATGGATTTAAACAAGAAAATAAAACCCAAACCACACAGTGTATTCTAGGATTTTTAATGCTGAGAATTCTCTCTTGCCCCTACTTGGACAAGCCTGTACATCACAGCTTTTGAGTCATGAAGTCATACTTGAGTCTTCAAATGTAAATGAATGTCACTTTATGAATAAGCAAACACGTATCAAGTCTAAGACTGATTTTTCAGAGTGTTCACGTGAACTCGTGAAAACTTCTGTTCATTTTTTCCCAACTATTTACGAACAGTTTAAGGAGCTGCTAAAAACATAATTCTTAAGTAGAACCAAGACATAACCCTAAATAGTTTAGAAGGGTCTTACTAACCGAGTTGCCAACCAAATTTAAAGCCATTCTGTTCTAAATCCCAACTCCCTTCCCTTCCAGCGTGTGTCTGTGGCTGCCTTCTCTTCAGCTCGCGGCTACCGACACTTTTTCTCTCTTCACCATCTCCTCCTTTCCACGCTCTAATAAACTATGCAAGGCTGCTGTGTTATGTAGAGATCCCTTGCTTTTGTCCAGTCGTTGCCCATTCTGTGTGTCCTCTGCCTTTGAACTTTCTGTCTCAAGAAATGAAGTTTGAGTCCAATTTAAAAGCTATCTTTCTTAACTTTTTTTTTTTTTTAAGGGAATTGCAGAAAGAGAAGCGAGTATGCAAAGAGTAGTGCTGTGTTCCCATGAGACCACACATATTTTCTCCTGGTATTCAAATGCAGTTTAGTTTTCCATGCGTCCATACTAAAAGTTCTTCATTCAAAAAACCAACCTGTATGGGCTTTGAGGATTTGCTAAGAGGATGTTTTTGGAAGAAAGAAGGGTGAGCCTAGCACAGGGAGCGTTAAAAATGGAGCGCAAAGCAATGCATACCTACCTCTTCTCAGCACATATGAATGAGCAATGCGTGTGGTGATGTGTGTGTACGGGTTTACTTCATGTCTTCATGTCCTCGTCTTTTGGTAGTTGTAGACTATTCTGAAATGCATCGCTCGTGGGTTACTCTAGAAACCACAGATGGGTACTAGAGATTAACTAACTACAAATAAATCTGAATCCATTTAGATTTTGTATTTGTCTTTAGTCTGATAAAAGCAATTGTCTAAAGGGAGCGACACATGCAGTGCATTGTACTTGTTCATTTTTCCTCCAGTGGGACTTTTAATGTATCCAGCTGAGGACACACGCATTTGCACTTAATCTTTTCATAAGGCCTGTGCTTACCAGATTTTTTTTGTATTTGATAGAAATAAGGTAGAAACAATGCCACGTGATTACAATTTGCCTACGTACGGTAAAAACACATGAAAAATTTACATTTAATAAATTTTGTGTTTATCCTTATTCAGCAATCCAGTGAACCTTCCCCCTCACCTTACCACTGATGGCCAATTGCCCAATCCCATCCTGGTATTAGTAACTAGTCCCTATCAAAGCTATTGCCCTTCCACTGCACAGCCGCTGCTCTGTTGGTGTCAAATAGTCCCTAATTAGTGTCATTAGGAGAAAGAAAGAAATCTCTTTTTATTTTTTTTTCTCTAGACTTTGGCATAATAGATTAGATAATAATTACTGAAATACTTTTCATGGAACTGTGCTCTGAAAGAGATGTAAGGACAAAATATACTCAGTCAGATGTACTGAAACAAAAGAAAGTGCAGTTACTTGGGAGTACCTTGGGTTGCTTATTGTAGTCAAGATAGAGGCAGAAGAGTCGATTTTAGTTTCTTGTATGTACTACAACCTCACATGTAGTCTTGCTTTAGTTTGTCCATATGTTAATACATCTGTTTAAGAAATTGCTTAGATCCTAGAAGTCATTAAAATCAATACAGTTGGAAAGGACATTTTCCATCAAATTGCTTTGGAGTAGTAATAATAATAATAATAAATAATGCTTTCATATCTGTCCACCATGCCGAAGTATAAATCACAACCTAATAGAAGAATGTGGGTTTGATGGCACAGTGCTTCTTTGTGTTATAACCAAGTTTTCTGACTGGAAGTGTAAAGGTTGTGTTTTCCCCCCATCGAGAATAAAAGCAAAAGGAGAGTGTGGGAGTTGTCTTTGCTGAAGATGAATGCAGATTTGAGTCAGCGGCTTTGCCTGTTCATTATCTGCGTCTCAGACTTTGGCTGAGGGTGTCCACATGCTGCCGCGGCCAGCTCAGGATCTCCCACTTGGGTACGGAAGCTGTCAGTAACGAGCCTGTGTTGGTTCCAGCCTGGCTTTGAGTTAATTCCATTAATTCTGGCTCCCTTTGAACATAGCTGGGGTGAAAAACTAAGCACAAAAAATGAGTAGAAGTTGGCTAAGAGGAGTATTTGGCTAGTCTATATCACTATTATTTCTCTTTTAACGTTTTTATCCTACTGCATGTCAAGCAAATGTGTTTACGTTGCAGTGCTGGAGCTGGAAGAACAGGTACCTTCATAGCACTCAGCAATATTCTGGAACGAGTGAAGGCTGAAGGGCTCTTAGATGTATTTCAAGCTGTGAAGAGCTTAAGACTGCAAAGGCCACATATGGTGCAAACACTGGTATGATATTTAACAATCCGCATCTTTGTCAAAGGATGTATGTTTGTAAATATTCTTGTGGGGGGAGAACAAAGGGGGTTTTTGCAGGTTGAAATAAATTATGTATGGTGGCTGTGTATGTACAAGGTAGCATCAGAAATCTGTATTTTTACAGATTTTTTTTTTATAGCATTTCTAAAGATACAACTCGGCTAACCATTCTGTGTCTGTTAAGAATGGGAGACAGTTAAACCAAAACCTTTTGAGCGTTGCAGGTGACAAAACCTATGAAGTAAATGCCTTTTCAGCTCTGTATCAGTTGTTCTTTCTTACCTTAAAACGTCTGGGCTTCAATTGGCTTGCAGCTGGTCACTGAAAGGGAAAAGGCATCTGCAGGTTATATGCGGAGCGTGGTCCAGACACTTTTCCCTATTGAATAAACATTAAAAAGGGTTTTTTGAGTTATCAGTTATCTCAAAAGAGTTATCTCAAAACAAACTGAGTTAACAGTTATCCCAAACCACCTTTTTCAGGTAGATGTTTTCTCCATCCTACAGATAGGAAGAAAGGGGTTGAGGAAGTAGAATTGGATTATCCGCAGTCACGCTGAGACAGGGATGAAACATTTCTTTTGGGGTTCTGGCTCTGTGATTTAATAATGTTAGTTAAGGGTGTAATTGCCACAGATATTCCCAGCTGAGCCTGCGGACAGGCTTCTGCTAAACTCTGCTTTCCAGCATGAGTGAATTCAGATGCCAGTTCCCTTTATTATCAGCGTTGTTACAGATTTTGTAACCCAGCAAATCGCGTCGAAGGCATATCAGCACGCCTAGAAGATCAGGATGCGTCCCATCTTTAGGATGCAGAGGAGTAGCCAGCAGGCTGACGTAGGCAGGGCATAAATACATCGCCTTTGCAAGGGCAGCTCCATTTCAGACAAATGAATGTAGGGGTTTTTTAATGTTCTATACATTTAAAGTTACATTGTCAGAAGTTAGATAGTCGCTTAGTTTCTGCTGTAAATCTTATAAGGTGGAGCCCAGAGTTAAGGAGCCAGGCCGGGAAACAGCCAGCTACAGTAAGCTGCTTAATTTACGTGAGAAGACAGGTCTAAGAATTGATTCAGTTTAAGAACTATCACCTAGAAAGCTTAAAGAAATCATCTTAACTGAAGAGCAACAACCAGCCTGTATGTACTGGTACTATTACTTTTATTTTAAAAAATAAGTACCTAAATAAAAATCAGAACAGACGAGTCCGCAGCTACTGGTCCGGGTAACGGTCCAGGTTAGAATGTGCTGCATTTATCACTAGGATTTGCTAAGTATGAGTTTCTCCAGTGTAATCGTACGATGCACATTTTTATATTTTCTTATTGTTTTTCAGGAACAGTACGAATTCTGCTACAGAGTGGTACAAGATTTCATCGACATATTTTCTGATTATGCTAATTTCAAATGAAAATTCCTGCCTTATTTTTTAATTTGTCTGTATAAATAGTTGTATATTCTGTTAATTTATTCCGTGTTGTTTTGATTGTTGACTTTCCTGTAAATATGACCTTGCGCTTGCTCTAAAAATTGCATTTGCTGTATAGTTACTTCTTAAATATAAATATCTTCTAAAGCAAAGTATAATGTTCATATACAGTATATCACTATAAGATGGTATAGAAATCTTTATTCTGAACAACAGTAAATTAATTCTTGAGGGTCTATTTCTTTGAATTTTTCCACTTATAAGTATTTATCAATAATGGTATCTCCCAGTTCTTGAAACTTTACACAGGTGATTTACATTTCATACCAGAAAAAAGCGAACTGTGGTACATATGTTTAAACTAAACATGTTTTGGCCATAAACCTTTCCTCATTATGAAAATATAGATGTTTATTTGGGGACACGTTCTGATAACCTGCTCGGGTGCACTAGTAATTTATTTCACAAATAGTCTCACTGAAGGCAAAGAAGTGCTATTAGTGACAAAGGTATCAGAATATGGCCCTTCATGTGTAATGATGTACAGTCCAACTGAAAAACATAACTGCTTTTAAAGTCTGCTTTTAAGAACCTCCGGGCTGACAGCAGTTCTATTTTGAGTCTGACTGTCAATAAGATGTAATCAGTATAAATACAGACGTGAATGTGTGATTTAATATAGCTTTCAAAGTCCACTTATTTTGTTCTTCCCTAAATATTACACCAGCTTAAATCAATTTAGAAAGACAATAACGTGAGTTTACCACTATTTTGAGACTATTTTGCATATCAGAAGAGTCTATTTTGCAGCACCTGAACTTGTCTACTTGAGGAGGCTTTATGGCCGTTGTCCGAAATGGATGTAAAGCTTCTCTATATACATGTGCGTAATTTCCCACTTTGAGAAAAGGCGAGAGAGATGACTCTTATTCTTTGATTAGACTCAACAGAATAGTTAACAGTATTTGCTAAAACTTTGAAAAAGCATTTTGCTAACAGTGCAATGCTAGCCACATTAAGCATTGGAGCAAAAAGCTCCTCTGTGTTCTTCCCCTCCCATATATATTATCAAAAAAGGAAATATTCCTTTATCTAAAAGGAGTATATGATTGTGTATATAGATATATTTTTAATGAAAGTACTACTGATAATATAATTGGTGAAATAAAGTTTAAAAGTCTTTATCGTAGCCCTGAACAGGATATGCTTGGGGGTTAGAAAATCGAAAAATCACAGGGCATCCGAATGTTGAATAATTAAAAAGTCTATCTTTTCCACTCTTTAAAATGCATATATGCATTAATGAGCACAAAGTATGCGAGTATGTACTTTAATTACATAACTAATATGCAATAGTTCTGTCTTGTCCAGTTGGTTGGGTTTTTTCAATGCAAACATAAAAGCCTTATTTAAAATAAGCAACTCACACTGATCATTTCTCTATCGTTCTTGCACTATCTTATCCCATGACCGTCTCTCATTTCCGACAACCAATAGCATTATACTTGGTAAGGACGCAAGGAAACGGGAAGGTGTTCATGCCTCTCCTTTCATTCCATACTGAACGCGAAAGGTGCAGTTTAGAAATTTCTAAGCGCGCTGCTCTGAACACTGCCATTTACTGCTTCTTGTCTTCCCATCGATGCACTTCTGTATTTATTTGTACAGTAAATTATGCACTTAGAAAAGACTGTTTAAAGACTAAACCTTTGTTGCGAGTTGCTATTAGAAGATACGCAAACGACTGCTAAGTAAGTTTACATTACTACTGCATGCTGAAATTTTATCAGATTTTAAAAAGCCATCAAATAAATTCAGTGTGGAAACCAACACAGTGGGGCTTTCAGTATGATCATTTGTAGCGCAGGGAGACTCGGAGAGGTTAAACAGTGATAGAAAATAATAGAAAAACGATGATAGAAAATAATGCAAAGAAATTTCCACTGTTTTCCAAAGAAGCCTGTTTTATGGTCCCGTTGAATCCCAGTGTCAGGATCTTTCCAAACATTTAGCCTATATCTGAAAAATAATTTGTCTGTTCGACAGCCTTTTGGGTCCCTTAAATAAAAGCCTGGACTAGGAGCCGCCTCGTGACGCAAACCTCCTCGGCGCAGTGGCAACGCGGGGTGACGTTAGCGGGGACCCGCGGCCCCCCGACAGCGGCAGCGGCAGGACAGACAGCAGGACTCCACCTCCCCGCGGGGTTTACGGCGGGGGGGTGTCCTGCGGGGCAGAGGCAGCCCTGTGGTTAGAGCACGGAGTAGCACAGAGTTAAGCTGAAACATCAAATACGAAGTGGGTACTCCGATTTTAGTTGCCAACTATATGAAGGTATCTAGGAGGAAACAGAAATACCTATAACATATTTCAGAAGTCACACAGAGAGCTACATAAGGACTTTTTTTTAATATAATTTGAAAACCTTGCTTTCCAGTTCTTGTGGTCAGTCAGCAGGCTGCTCATTGCGGCAGCCTAATAACTGTGGAGCTGTATCTCGATATAGATATATATGAACTTTCTTTTAACTTTTCCTATGTTGCATGGAATTACTTTAAAATGCCAAACAGTTGATTAGAAGTTGCACTTTCTGATCTGTATGTGGTTTTGGTCACTATGTGACTTGACTGTCTGTTTTCATGTGTTAAGCTAGGTTCCAGTTCACCTAAGCATTTAAGCATTCGCTTCACGACACCTCTATTCCACGAAACGTTTAAGTACCCTAGGTTCTTTGTTCCCGAAGCAATCCCTTAAGTGCTTTGCTGAATTGGGCCTTAATGAAGAATGCATACTGTAATTACCAGTGTTTTTTAGAGTATTTTTATGTAGCGGTTTTTTAAACTTTTAAAATGAGCCTGACCACCTGTGTTCAGTATTCCGAAATGTTTTCATTTCCCTAGTACTATTTTTAATGTAAACTTGTTGAAACTTTTCTGTATAACCAAATTGTATTTAATTTGTCAAATCTTTATAATATATGTATGTATTATACAGTTTCAGCTATTATTATTTTCTTTTATTACATTTATAATTTGATATATCTGTGTTTTTAATGCCGGTGAATGTTGCTGAATTATTTGTATATGCAAATTGCAAGATCTAATACATTCTGATGCAAGAACAAAGCTTCGTTTTTATTCTCAAACTATGTTACTTTCTTTAAATCTTTTAATTTCATTCCTGTACTGTGTGTTCATTTAAATTAAGTATTCTGAAGGAGTTGAAATCCATTACCTAGATAAATAATTTTTTAGTGCTTATCTGCAGCTATGTGGAAGTACTATTCTGATTCGTGTTGCAACTGAAGCATCGTGCTTATGAAGTGCATATAAACTCAGGAGAGCGATCGAAAGGCCGGGTCTTCCCAAACAGTGTTAACAAGACCTGACAGTATAGAGCTTTGGCACGACTCGTCCCGTTGCAGCCCTCCATTTTGAGTATAAATGTGATGATTCAAAGCCTGACGCGCCACAACAGTTACTCCTCCGGTATACTGGTACGGCACGTCGCGCCATGGCCCTTTGCTCTTCGGTCAAGCCCTTGCTCTAGCCCGCCCTTCCAGCAGAGCGGCGGAGCGGGGCAGAGCTGCGAGAAGCTGGGGTTGTGCTCCCTCCGAGAGAGGCGGGGAGGAGCGGGGCAGCCCAGCGCCATTCGCACTGCAGGCTACTCCGTGGGATGTAGGGGCGGGTTTCGGTCTCAGGGAGACGGGATTTCACAAAATGGGAAGGTCAGTGAGAGGGGAGGGAGCTCGCTCGCAGCACACAAAACCTTTCTGTTCCTTTGTATGTAAGTTTTCATAGTTCTGTGGTACGCCACGGCATCATACCAAGATAAAAATAGTAGCTTAACTTTCAACTACGTCACCCATCGTTAATTGAAAGCCCGCTCTAGTTAACAGCGATTTCTTCATTAATTTCCACAAGCCTGATGTTGGACCTCGTGCCAAAAATAAGATGGCCCGCTGTTGTAACACGCGTCAGGGGAGATTTATGTAAACCAGGAGTAACTGCTGAAAGGTTACGATCCAAATGTGAAGCTAATATCACTAAGATACGAAAAGATTGGACATTATTGGTCAAGTATGATTTAAAGAAGCAATATATATGCGTTTGACCCCTTTAGTCCTGTTTCATCTGGGGCACATCTGACACCACACACGTGGGAGGTACCTCTTTCAGCACAGATAATTTTCTGATTATTTTTTCCAAACTTGTTTGGAAGAACTCTTAGTTTGCGTGTCCTTCTCGTGCACTGCTCCACCATTTAAGTGTTTGCGCTTGGTAATCACCCTGCTTTCAACACAAATTGAACCACCCAGGAATAGCTGTAGCAACATTTGCCAGCAGTAAGTGCGGTGTTGCTTTCTGAAGGTAGCAAGCACGTGCGTCCTGAAGAGATGTCTTTGCTTCGTCGAAAAGATTTACTAATCCAGAATTTGCCTGCAGGGTTTTAAATACAGGGATGCGCCGCACTGAAATACCAGAGTCTTTAGGAAATTAGTGTTCAGGAAAATATTGCTGTTTCTTACTGCGATGCTAAATATTACCAAGGTAAGAGTGATCTTTTTTCATTCCATGTAAAAACTATCATTTTTTTTTAAATAATTCCAGATGAGCTGAGAAAATATTTCGTGATTGGATCGTATACTTCTAGCAGATGCCAAGATGCACAGCTTGTGAGCCCACTGAAAGTTAACTGTGTGAGGACAGATGCCTTTGTGTGGTTTCAGAAAATAGAAGAATCTCAAGTATTAATCAGTTATTAATTAACCATTGGTTAATTTAAATAATTATTGGTAATCGTAATGATTGATTACTACAGATGCGCACAATTTCTGGTATAATCGGGTGCTGTCTAGATGGTGGAAATGGTGGAAACACCATTTTAGGTTATTCAAACTAAATAACGGGGATTACAGCCTACGCGACGAAGGACGACTGTGTTCATCTTAGTGCCCTTCTGTTGGTCTGCTTCGGGATCAAAGATCAGCCATAAAAAGCATCTTTGTTACATACAGCCCATCACCGCGGTTTTATTAACAAACCTAAAGTTGTAGAAAGGACTTGGGATCGCTTGACCCTCACCTTAAAGCAGCTAACATACAGCTGCTTAGCTGCTGCATTGATAATAAAGTTTTTGTAGTTGCCCCAAACATCCCATAAAAAGAGATTTTGGTGAGAAGGTGATGGTTTAATTAAGATCCAATGAGTGGAAGTGTTTTTCTCGCAGCAGCTACCCTCTGTTCTCTAGAGTGCCCCATTTTAATCTGTAACAAACAGAAGTATCGTAAGACTCCACTGGAATGCAGAAATAATACATCTATACAGGAAGTACGACCCGCATCCTTTGCAGCCTTGTTGCTATATACAGATACTATTTAATTACGTGCAAGAACTAAATTTTATCATCGTGCAGTTTTCCAGTGATTAATTTTTCTCAGCTCATCTGATGAGAATGTACATGTTTTTTTCCAATTTCGAAGCGTTACAAAGAAAAACCATCAAGACCTTGTGCTTCTTTATCAAGTTTTTGCATTTTGCATCGTGTGATGCTGAAGATGGTTGTTTTTAGAAACTCAGCTTTTAGAAAAAACACACTTTCTTTGTAAACTGTTCTTGAAATATATTTATTTTAATAGGTTATTTAAGCAATATAAAGTAAGCAAGGTCAAAGACACGTTTGCTCTGTATAGGGCGTATATGTCAAGTCTAAGCTATGCTTTCCTTAATGCAGAAATTGTTCAATGCACCTGAGAATTTTTCAGATGATTGAACTTCACCGTGAATGTTCTTCATCTTAGGCATTAAAGGATTATGTTGTAATTTAGATATTTTAATAAGAGCTTTCTTCTAATGACTTTTATACATTTTTCTGTGCTACTTCGCACAGAGTAGGAGAATTACTAAATTATTAATCAGGTTGAGAGTTTGCCAAGGAAGTTCTTTTTACAAATAATCATTTTTTTTCTTTCACCTTCTTCCGTTGCAATAGAAATCGTTCCAGCCTTTTCATCAATGTCACGCTCAAACTATAAACGTTGAACAAAAAATCTGAGTTGTGACTTTATGCCAGACACAAAGCAAGCAAAACTATGCCAGTCTGGAAGAGCTTGCGAAGGAATTATTCAGCACAGCCGCAGCGGTATCGGGTCACGAAGCTCAGTTTGCGCTCGTGGTGGCAGCGATGTGATGCCAGCAGACGGGGTGCAGCAGAACAGGCTGCGGGCCACGTCTCTCATGGTTCCGTACCGCAGGCAGTGAGCTGCCTCTGTCCTGCTCGCAGTCTCTGCCAGAGAAAATCACGTTCCTGGCTTCTTGGAGACACCAGTACTGTCTTAGTCTTCATGAAATATATTTTTTTTTTCCCTTTTACATTACTTTGCTTCAAAATTTTATACAAGTATTTTCTAGCTGAGCTTTTTACAGTACCGTGTGGTAGCCTATGGATCAAGTACAAGCTGTTTCCTAGGGAACAGCCCCTGGAATAGCTTTCCTCCCTTGTTAGCGTACCGCATGCTTTAATAGAGCTTGATGGATTTTGCTGAATGGAGATTAGTCCGTGCAAGCAGAGCTCAGTGGAATCTTGCTCCGGTCACAACAAACAAGTGTACAACTCGCTAACTCTTACCCAAATAGCAGATGTGCGAAAGGCCGGAATGGGCAATGCGAAATCCCTCCTATGGTCACCGCTAGGATGACACGTGATCTGTTGAAGTTAATGGGAAAAGAGAAAGGAGAAAGAATTTTGTTCCCAGAGGAGAGGGTTCTCACTGCTTTAGTATCCGGAGCTGTCAGTGCCACATTTCTTGGCTGAGCAATACACCTAGGTGTTATCTGAGCGGTTCCGTACCTTTGCAATTGGCAAGTCTGTGAGGCAGACACACAACGAAGACATGCCCAGTGCCAGAGACGGGCTCCAAAGTGTTCATTTACATTTCAGAAATGCTATATTTCACCATGACACTGTACAGCTTGCTTTCCAGTCATCTTCCACAGCTTTGAAGGCTTTATGTGAAAACAGCCTATTGGAAAGCTAGTTTTCAAGATGAAGTTTGGTTTTGTGAAAGCAGAAGTTTTTCCTTTAAAATAACTTTTACTGCTTCACATCATATACGTAAGTTTGATCTTTCACAATTTCCTTCCCTTTGTATTTTGTTGTGCTGTGTTCTGTCACCATTTAAAAGAAAGAAAAATGTATCATTTCAAAGTATTTATTAAAGGTGAACAGAAACCGTTTTGGAAAACACATCGCATTTGTTCATAAACTTCTGCGGATTCCTTGCACATAAAATAATTTGTCAACATTCAGTTCTGTGTATGAGTACAAGCATTCAGAAAAATCTTAGGTGCAGTACTGTGTCAGTGTAATAAACCATCATTTTAAGAGAGGAAGTCTATTGCCAAAGATTGAATTTTCAGAGATTCATCATACAATAACTTAGAGATCTTGAGGCTTTGCTTTACACAGTGTGAGTAGCCTGAAGTATGTATTTTTCAGTGCCCAACAAAAATTCATAATTAAATCAAATCGAGAACTCATCCGTGATGACAGTGCAACTGAATTCATGCTAATCCCATCTACATTAACACATTTTTGTTAGAAGTTAGCAGCTTAATCGTCTCTTACCAGGTGTAGTTCTGCCTGAACTCTTTTAGTTTTGGCAGTTCTCGAAGCAAGGTTTACCGTGGTGGTCCTGTTTTTGCCTCTGTTCATTTCCCCGCTGCGTCTTCTGGATCTGCTGGCCGAATTACTACACTGAGAGGGCACTAGGGTGTTCAAAGGTAACTCTGTTTTCTAAAAACAGGGACTGATGAGCGGTGATGGCCTTTCACTAATGCTAAAGCTGCTGCCTGAATTTAGTACCTTATTTACCTCATACCTACGTACCTTACAAAAACCCTAATCTAGGAAAAGCTTTAACTGGAACTTGTGCTTTCTTAGCCTTTCAGTTAAAAAACAGTAGTAGTAAAGTCTGTGAGAAATAAGCTTCATTCCTTCAAGTGCTTCCAAACCACCTGTTCAGAAACTAGAACAAGTGACTTTGTATAGGGACCTTCAAATGAGGAATTAAGATGCTATTTTTTTCAATCCTCTTTGTTTTGCTGTTCTTCTTGTGCTCTTAGCTCAAGACACAAGACTTGTATTATTGGGCCACCATTTTCCACCGATACGCCTGATCATTAAGTCCTGAAAAGGCTCACAGATCCATACTGATGGATCTCAGTGAAGTAGCTGTTTCCTAATTACCCTTTGATTGGTCAAATACGTTAAAAATGTCTAAAAAACTGGCAAGAAGGCTCAAGGACTGATGTAAAATAAACTACTTTTCAACACAGGCTTTGAAAGTTGACAGCTTTACTCCAACACGTATGCAGATGTAATTGTTGACTTGTACTCCCAGTAAATTACTCACAGATACAAACTACCCTCACGGAAAATTTAAACCTCGAAGAAAATGTCATTTTTCCCCTCCTATAGGTCTGCTTTTGCAAATGCTTGTATATCTACTACTTAAGAGAGCACTGCTGCTCTTGAAGACAGATTTAAAGGCACACTTAGAACCTTTATTATAATTTGCGTTTTCCTGTAAGTATCGCCGTGTTTGCAGAGGCATTTATCACCAAGGATGCGACAGGATCCTGTGCGGTAAGTGCACTAATAGGCCACAGTATGGCATGCCACAATATACAATTACTGGCATACTGCCGATTTTCTTTTCTTTTTTCCCTTTTTGTAAACTCACCAAAGCCCTTGTCAATATGACAATGCCCATATAATGATAGCAGCAAAATTGCTCTTTGTCCGCCTCAGTTTGATCAGCTGTGGGCTAGTAGAGACTGTAATGAATTAGGCTTTCAAAGAGTTTTACTGGTATAAACTGGTATAAGCTGTTTGTTTTAAACACATAGTTCAGGTATGACTGCACTTGAAAAACCCCCAGGAAGGATCTGACTTTAATATGTTTATTGGCAACGATACCCAGTGTTAGAATCCTGGTTTTGTCTAAATGTTTTACATCTAAGTACAAGATTGTCCAGTATCAAACCTTTTGATGACAAGCGGAAGGTATGATAATAAGGTCATGACTTAATATGTTGAATTAAATTAAAACCCCACCAAAGCTGATAAAACAGACTTCAGAGTAATTTAATTCAAAGGAAAAAAAAAAACAACAAAACCTTTTAAAAGCTGCTTATATCTAACTGCATCACATCTAAAGTACCCTAAAGTCATCATACCACACAGGATAGTATTTGAGGCAAACTAGATAATTAAATAAAATAGTAGTAATATCAAAAGGAATTCTGCTTTGTGAAAGATCTGAATAGTAGAATTTTATCCCCTGAAGCACAATAAAGACTGGGTGACCTTGTAAAAGGCCTTTCTCCTTTTGTATTTTCTCTTTCCCCCATGCATGCATAGAACTTTAGCTTGGAATTAAGGTCACCAGATTCCATATCTCAGTAATGCATATTTATTATTAAAATAAAAAATCAGGCATCACTCGACCTGTCTATTTTGCTTTGGAGTTTCCCCAGCCATCTAGGGGGGTGGAAACAGGGGCAGGGGACTGTAAAAGTGTGATGTTGGGGTAGAAAGGAAGGAATTGGGCGAGGCTGTCTTTGCTGTAACTTAGTTATGGTAAAAATAAGGTTTGTTTTTGAAGGAGTCTGGTAACTGAAATGTTTTGGGTTTATATGTCTTTGATAATATGGTGTGTATCAAAAATACTGTGCAAGTTGGAACCCACACTGCGCCTTCAGGATATTTTTCCTGTGGTCATCTTAAAAGATAAAAATGAGGTTTAAGTGTTAGCTACCAGTTTATGTTTAGTGGCTGGGAAATAGAGGGGGAAAATATCAGACATTCAAACTTACTTATGTTATGCAGGGTATATTTTAAATATAATCTGTAAGAGTAAAGTGCTCTCCCTTTTTTTTCAAATTATTCAGAATTTCTGAAAGTACTTTGTGCTTATTTTAGATTTCTTTTCTATTTACTTCTCCAGCAACAGAGGTTAATGTGGCTTCGATTTCTGTGGAACCACGGCCTGAAAATGAGGTTTCAGACAGCCTGAACAAACCGATGCCAAAAGAAGAGCCTTGCTCCCTCTCCCCCTCAATACCAGCCTGCCAGGCAAATCTCTGTTCCCTTGGCTTTTAAGCACTTTCCTGTCCCGTTTCATGAAGGTGAAAACAGCGCCTTCTGATCTTTTTTTCTGGAAGTCCAAAAGCTTTCATGACTCCCTTGGACATCAAAAAGAATGAGAAAGCAAATAGGTAGCTTGCTTTTAAAACTTAATAATTGTGCATCACATAGAAGAGACTCCAGAGAATAAAATCAGGTGGTTGGGGGCTATTATTTAATCATTTCAGACCACCAGTATGAATGTCCAAACTACAGGAAGAACTGAATGCCACGATGGAAGTCGCATAGTCTCAGCATAATCTGCATTTTTCTGCACAAATTTTTAAAAGCCTTTAAAAAAGATATTTTGTGTATTCGGGGGGGGGATATGGTTAAAAGCCTTTCCGATCTGAAAGATGTTTCATGTGAGATTATATTCA
Organism: Anhinga rufa; assembly: GCA_013400875.1. Classification (NCBI taxonomy): domain Eukaryota; kingdom Metazoa; phylum Chordata; class Aves; order Suliformes; family Anhingidae; genus Anhinga; species Anhinga rufa. The sequence goes on along the minus strand of VZTV01083585.1, from coordinate 26,093 downwards.
AGGGTACCTTCCTCTCCTTGGTTATTTTCAAATTATTGCTTCTTGTCATTTTTAATACCAGGAGATTATCTCAGTGACTGGAGATTAATCATTACATTTATACAAACACGATAGCAATATCAAAAATATAAGCTTGATCAAGGATGAGGATGGCAATGATATTGGATGTGTTTGGGAACAGCTCTTTTTTACCTTTGCGTGACTGAACTAAATTCTGGTTATTTGCCAGGTTTTTCATATTTTTTTTTCCTTGTCTCCAAGTACAGAGCAGCCCTACCAGTGCTTGTCTCGATTGTCCTTCAGAGTCTCAAATTCAAGACTTAGTAATAGATTCCTGTCAGGGAGCAGAGGTTGGAATGGGTTTTTGTATAGGTAAGTTTAGGTAACTAAATGGCTGATTAAAAAGGACTTAAAATGTTAGTTTAGTTTGTACTGCCGCTTTCTCCCTCCCATCCTTTTTTCCCCTCCTTTAAAGCCGCTTGTTTTTAGGTTTAATAACATTTTAATCTCGTTACCAAAAGAGCGGTGCAGATGGCAGGTACAGGTGCTTATGCCAGTTTAGAAAACAGTTCCCTGAGTTAAGCTGAAGGGATCTACACTGATCCCAGGCCCTTTTTACTGGCCTCAGGCAACATTAGCAGCCGAGGAGGCGGGCGTTAGGGGCCCAGCGGCAGGCCCTGCGCCCCGCTCCCTCAGGGCGCTGAGGACACCCTCTCCCGCCGCGGGGGGAGAAGGGCCGCCATTTGAAATCAAACCGCCTCCGCCCTCCCCATTGGGCGCGCCGCGCGTCCACGTGACACCCCCGCCTTCCACCAATCGCGGGCCGGCGCGCGCCTTTTCGAAAAATTCTTCATTGTGACATCGGCGGTTCTTGTCTCCTTCCGCCAAACCGGATCAAAGAGTCCGGCCGCCGAGGGGCGCCTGTCCCGGCCGGCCGGCCGGCCTCGGCGCGTCCCCTCGGCCATGGCGGCTGTCAG
>VZTV01083585.1:0-24893 GCA_013400875.1 Anhinga rufa | reverse complement strand
GGTCGGGCCCCGCTGCTCCCCGCCTGCTTCTCGTCAGCCGCCCCCTGCTGCCCGCGGGGCCGGGCCGGAGCGGCCGCGGGGAGCCCGGGCTCGCAGCGGCGGCCTAACCTCCCGCGCGTGTGGCGCTCGTCGCTTGCAGGAGGTGCCGGGAGCTGCGAGCGGGGCGCCTCGGGTGCGGGCGAGTGAGAGCTGCCGCTCCCTGCAGCGTGCCGGTAAGGGCTTTTCTTCAGGGTACTGTCAGATTTGTCCGGGGCTGTGCTTTGTGCTGATGTGCTTTTTTTATTCTGTTTTGTTTTATTTTGTTTTCAACAAGTGTTTTGTCGTACGAAACTCGGCAAAAAAAAAAAAAAGTCCAGAAGGATCGCGTGCAACAGCCTCGGGTCCTTTGCTTTTTAACTTGCCGCTTTCAAGCGTACCCCATCCATTTCACAGATGGGATTTTAGGGGTCGCTTGTACTTATGCGAAAGGAATAGCGTATCTGGGGGTGCAGACGCTGGGGGTTTGGGGTTTTTTTTTTTTTTTGCAAGTTGAACGCCGTTCCGCCCGCTTTTCTCTGGCCGCGGACGCCCAGGTGCCCTCGCCGCCCTTGAGCGGCCTGGAACGAGATCCTAGCAACCGCTGGGCGTTCAGCCTTCTGTTAGCTGCCTGCCTGGCAGCGCCCCCGGGCTCGCCGCCCTCGCCCTCCGTCGCGGGGGCGCCGCCGCCTGCTCCTTTCTTTCGGGAGGATACGGCTACAGCTGGCTTCTGCTGGCTTTAAAATCAAGCCTAAGAATCTCCGTGTGGGCAAGAGGATCCCTAGGTTTGGGGTGAGGGGGGAGTGAAAATAGCTCTAAGTTGAGTATAGGATGAAATCCGGCATGCGTTGGCCCCGAATCTTTGCAAAGGCTCTGGTGGGTAGGTAGCAAATACTTATTGCATATGTAAAAGGGGTATAACTGAGCGTACGCGTGATGACTGCTCTCGCCTGCCTGTATAAGCATCAGTTGCTCCAAATGTGTAGTGCCTTCAGCTTCCCGCGTGTGATTACGGTGGTTGCTCGGGGTAAATAGTTCCCAGTTCTTGACACAGGCACGCACATGTCAGTGGCACTGAGGTTCGGCTGCTGTCCATTGGGAAATAAATGTCTGTTGAACAGAGGTAAACAAAATAACGACGTTGATTTACTTCCGTCAGTGTGTAAAGCACCATTTGGATGGGTAATTTTGACGTTCTTTTGTAGGTAAGATTCCTTACGTTTGAAGATGCCGCTCTTTGGGAATATTGTTGTGATTAAACGGAATGGGACTGATGGAATTAGTTTTCCACTCACTGCGAGTTCTTGTTTATTTGGAAGGTGAGAATTAGTTGAGCACTTGCATACATCAAAATGATAGTCACGGTATTTTTCTTGCAGGTTATATATTTCAATACTTCTTTGTAAAAATAAATGTTTGCTGACTTGTGAATGACGTTCAGGGGAGGGAAGGTGATATGGACTAAGGTTAATTGTAAGACGAGAAAGCTGATATTAGTTTTTGTTACTCCTTTTTTGTCCTTTCCTTGATAGAACTCTTTTTTTATTTTATTTCTGGCCAAAGGAAATCTGGGGGAGGGATTAAAAGTAGTACACAGCTGGCAAGCAAGTGATGGTATTCTTTCATCCAGAGGCAGTTTCCAGATACTTGGCTAGTGAAGAGAAGTGAGGTACATGGCTTGTGTTCGACCATCTTCATCACATCGGTGCTCTTGTCAATTTTTATTTTTGGGTTTTGTTTCTTTTTTTTGTTCTCCAAAGCCTCAGTAATGGAATACGTCAGCCAATATCTAGAATTAATATTAAAAATTAATAAGAACTGCTAGGTTCTCCTCCAGTCTTGGAACTTGCTTTGGCTTACAGTTGAGTCATAGTGGATTTTGAGCTTGTTCCAGCTATTTTTGCATTAGCTGGGGGTTTGCATATACCAGATAAAATTCATATACCATATGTGAAGGCTTGACTAGATTATCTTACTATAAATAGGCTTCAAATAAAATGGTTTTACTTAACTTAAACTAGGTCTGTTCAGCACTTTACTGACTGATAGATATCTTAAATAACTGTAATTATTCAGTCCGGAATCAGATTCCATAGTGAAAGCTTGCAGGAAGCACTCCAGTGTCAATAATACTGCTCTTTGGGTCCAGCCACCCTGTAGTAGTGCAGGCATTTATTTGTACCAGCTGCATCAGTGAGAGGTGTCGGGTACCTCTGTGAATGCTACCTCTGGTATGAGAGCTGATATGTTTGCTGCCAAAGACCTCCAGTGTGTCAAAAGCATTAGAGATTAGCTTAAAGAAAAAGAAAGAAAGAAAAAGTCTGTACATGTAGGAACACAGTTTTCACTTACTAACAACTTTTAAGAAGGCAGAAGTGGCTATCCAGGTGAGACCAAAGCTCCCTCTACCTGATAGTCTGTCTCCGAGAGTGATTGGTAACGAATGCCCAGGAGCGAGCCTAAGAGCATATGCTGGTATTCTCTAAAAGTATTCTGCAAGTCTTTGGCAACTTGCAAGTCAGGAAACACGTGATCTCAAACCACCAGGTATCTGTGGTAGACATGTCTCGGCTTGTGAACTGCTTTTTTTCAGAATTTGGGTATTTGACATATTTTTTTCTGATACGGATTCCCTGATGTTATAGAAGTATGAGCTCCTGTTATTTTTTTGCCACAGCTGAAAGACTTAGGTAGTTAATTTTCTTCATGTTACCAAATTTAAGAAAGTATCATGCTGCTGTACAATTATTAGCTGAAAAGTTGGGAAATCGCCTAATTCTACAGCAGTCAGATTTTTGTCTTCTGTGTGTCTTGAAACTCAAATTGTATTTTCACCCACAGGAGAACAGAATGTGATATTCGCATCCAGTTGCCTCAGGTCTCAAAAGAACATTGTAAAATTGAAGTGAATGAAAACAAGGAGGTAAGATATACACATTTTAATGACATATGCATTGCATTGTTGCATCTCATCAGGCTGCTGAAATGTTTTTCTTTTTAGGCAATACTGACTAATTTAAGTACAGTAAATCCTACGCAGCTGAATGGTGGTTCTTTTCAGCAACCCGTACCTCTGAAGCATGGAGACGTGTTAACAATTATTGATCGTTCTTTCAGGTAAGTGCCAGTGACAAACTGTTAATGCCTCCATCCTAGAATGTGTTCCGCAGGTGAACAAAGTGGAGAGCTTTGTGGATGCAGGCTCTTACTGCTGGATCAAGATGGAGAAGGTGGCTGTAGATAAATGGGAAAAAAATAAAATGTCCTTTTACCATCTTCAGAAAAGGAAGCTAATCTAGTTTATTTCATATTTCTTAGCAATATCTTATATGCCACCTTCAGAAGGCAGGATTGCTTAAAAGATTTTCTTTATCACTTTTATATTATGTTAAGCTAAACCAATAAAGATAGAATTGTCTAGAGAGGTCATTTTGATTTTATTTCAAGGATAGTCATTTTTAGGGGAAAACTTAGAAGTGTTTTGATGTAGTTAAAGCCTTTAAAAGCGATATGTGGGTATTGTTGGGAGTGGACGACTATTGCTAGGCCGTGTATCTTAATAATGGGAACTTAGTCATCAGCTGTTTGACAGAAAATGGTTGTCTTTTCCAATATTTCTTCCAGATTTGAATATCCTCTCCAATCAACTCCAAGAAAGAGGCGTTCCAGATCTCCAAAAGATGAAAAACGGCAGGTAATGTTGTGGCCAAAGTCTTATTTATTAGAAGGACATTGGTACTAGTAGTGATATGGTATTCCATTTTCTTGTTCTGTTTTCTTATGAGGAATAATTTTTCAGCCATAAACTGCCTTTCTGATTGAAATGACAAATGAACTATTCAGATAACTACTACTTTTAAAATTAATAATATATTAATTGTAGACTTGTCAGTTTCTGGTAATCAGTACTTAATAATCTATGATATTACTAATACAGGTAAACTATTAAAAATTAATCTGTAGCTTTTTTAGGAGAGAGGATGGGATGCAGGAATGAGCATTCTCCTTTTCAAAAATAATCTGCTGTTCTCTGTGCTAGTCCACTAATGTTGGAATTTATAAATATCAAACTAAGCCTATCTTTTAATAATTTATTTTCATTAGTTTCTTTTTTGTTGTCAGCAAAGTTTTCTCCCTTAAAGGGGATAGTGTTGGTTTGTGGGTACTGTGGCTATTGAAAGATTTGGGTTTTTTTTAATGTCATATTTCTCTTATTTAAATAAAAATCTTCCACTAGGTCTGGTAAGAAGGTGAGATTCAAATGTGCTTGTATATATTCTTACGCTACAGCTGCTTTTAGAGCTAATAATTTTATTGATAAAACAAGACTTAAACTCGTGCTGTATAGGGACTCTAATGTCTGTTGGTTGATGTCTTAAATTTTAAAATATTCTAGGATTTCATCTGAATACTTTTAAGCCTGTTTGGTAAACAGTGCATATACTTTTATAAATCTAGTGGTTGAAAGCTAAAACTGTAAAATATTTGTTGCTCTGCTGTAATATTGTACAAATTTACAGGTTCTTCATGTTCAGCAGGTGGCAGAAGTGGAATTATCACGCAAACAAACTTCAGGATCTAAAAGTCTTCATGCTACAGGTTGGTACTTGTGTTATGGGGGGGGTGTTTTCTTCTTCCCTCTTAACTGCATTTATTCTTAGCATAAGAGGGAAACCAAGGTTGAAAAGAGCAAAAGAACTGTATTTTAAGGCTTCTCAATCCGAGTACAATACACCTCGCTATGTCAGTGTAGTATCTCATCATACTTGGATGCTGGGATTTACCAAAGCTACGTCCTGCCAGGAGAAATCAGTTTAATTGCATCCTGAAAAACGGACAGTAACAGTGTACCTGGAATTGGAAAAATGCATATATGTTGCTTTAAGTGATTTGTGCAAATTCAGTTTGTGGCGATTATAGCCAAGAAGGGAGTTCAGTACACCAGCTTTGCAAATGCAATGCAAATGTCAGTTGAAACTGATATGTGAAACGGTTACTTATTACATCTTACTTTTCAACGGCATCAAACAAGTATAACATGGCAAATTCGCCTTTGCGATTAAAATTTAACTTGCAGTTCTCTGCTGACCTAGAATACAGCTAGGTCCCTTCTGAGCAAATATTGGACTTTCTCATGTATTCTTTCCTAATAAGAAATGGCAACAGGTATAATTTTAGACATGTATAGGAAGAGTTAATTTTGCTGATTGAAATGCATTTACAAGAGCTGTTTCATGTAGACCCAGTAAAAGTCTTCTACAGCTATTAAGTCTGGGTAGTTTTAGACCACGGACTGGTTAAGTGCCAGGACTTTGCCTTCCCATCCTTCTTGTCTTCAGTAATGCCTCCTTCATGGGAAGATACAAGGTTTGTTAGGTGGAGGCTATTTATCTACAGACAGGTTTGATTTTTGTGGCAAATGTTTGTTCCAGTGCAAAAAGCCCAGGCTGTTTCAAAACGTTCCATTTCAGTGAGCTGTTGCCAATGCGTCTGTATTCGCAGGATTTGGGTGATAGGTTCCCCAGCACTGTCCTAGGACACAACCCTCTGTGCTTCATAGTTCTAGCAACTTGAAGGGACCAGCTTGTCAGCTGCTAACGTACTTGTCTGCAGTTGGGTAAAAGCTTTCATAGAAAGATTGAATTTCCTGTTCTTTCCCTTGTTTCTCTTTCCCCCCTCACTCCTTTTCCCCTTTCCCAGAAGAAAATTGACAGGCTTTTCCTTGTATGTCAGAGTCTGCCTTCATCGTTACATGGATTATTTCCCATCGCAATTAAGAAAAGTCAACATGTTTCGGTGGGCGTTCATGCTGACATAAAGTAGTGTTGAGAAACAGACCTCGTAGATGTATAGATGATGTACACGAGGCCTCAGCTGCTTGTGGCTTAAAAAGGCACCTCTCATCAGGTGGACTCTGTTAGCTTGCGTATACCCCTTGCTCGTGGAAAACGCAAAGTACAGTACTGGATCCTGGTTGACCATCTTGGGAGAGGAAAGGAAGGAATTTTTCTCTGTATTTATGGAACTTGCATTTGTAGTTCTGCAATTTTGAGTAACTCTGCATCTATTACTTTTGGTTTTGCTTTGCTTTGCTTACTTTGTAGATAATGCTGAGTGTGAAGAAAAAAATGCCAATGAAAATAAACAAAGTACAGAGGAAAATAGTTCCAAAGCTTTACCTGTCAAACTACAAACACCCAAATTTTCATACAGAATACATCAATCTAGGAAAGAGCAAAATGAATTGTCTCCTTTTAGTAAACTCTGTGAAAAACTGAAGCATGAGATTCAAGTGAAAAAAGGTCTGCAAGAGGGAAATGTATCTAAACAAGCTGCAAAAGATGGTAGGAGTGTTCTAGAACCGAGTGCTCGAATTTCATCATCAAGTTGTGTTTATGATCTGGGAAGCCTGACTAAAGAAAAAGAAATTGGCAGAAGTGAAAATACCAAAGAATGTAAAATAAAAATAAAGCAAGAAGTAAGTAGTTCAGAATTTAACCAGATCTCAGCTGTAGGAAGTGCTACCAGGAAGAGTTTTACCAGAAGTCCTCGAACTTATGTTTTAAAGGAGATGTCAAGAGATATCGGTAAAAGAAGTCACTTGCAGGATCATAAGGAACCAAATACAGCAGACAAATCTCGAGGTACTGAAGGTACAGCCAAACCCACTATGGAGAATGGAAATGCAGCATTTTCACTGAAGCCGTGCTCTACAGAATGCTTGTATTATGCAGATAAAATGAAAACATACAGCTCTGCAATAGCAGGAGATAAACTAGCACAAACAAACATGATGAATGTTCCTGAAGTAGATAAAGATGGTCTGTCTACACCAGTGTCCAGAAGGAAGAGTCTTCGGTCTCGTTTCGTATCACCTACAAAAGAGACTAGTGGAATGAACCCTGTAAATACTGATACTCCACCAACTCGACGTGTGTTGATGAAATGTGAGCCTTTTTCAGAAGTTTCAGGGGAAACTCAAAGGGAAGATTCAGTGTGCAGAAATGATAGCCTCAAACAAGTGCCTTTGGCAGAAAATAAATGCTTAAAACAAAGACGAAATAGTAAACAACATACCCCAGGAAAACCTGTAGAAGAAGAAGTGCTGCAAGAAATTTGTGATCAGGCAAACAGAGTTAACTCAAAAGAGAGACATTCTGAAACTCCTGTCTCCAATTCCAAGAGTCCCAGAAGAAATAACAGGCAAAGTAAAGAATTATCAAACAAAAGTGTCCATTTAGAGACACTGGCTTCAGAAGAGGTGACATTGGACCTGTCATCTCCCCCTGGTCAGAAATGTTACTCTGGAAGAAAAAAGGGTAGGCTAAGGAGCTCGGGACTGCAAACCGAAAAAGCACTGGAGACAAATGCTGTTCAAGAACATCATGGTAAGACTACAGACAGAAAAGACAGTGGAACTACAAAAGAGCTGGCCATGAAGGGGTGTCATCAGAAACAAGATTTGGAAGATGCCAGTGTTGCGAGACCTCGTAGATTGTCATTAAAGAGAAGGTCTTCTGGAAGTGCTGCTGTACTGAAAGACAATGAGGCCGTCTCAGAAGTGAATAGTTCTGGCCTGTTGACTGGAGAAGGATCAGGTAAATGGGTTTAATCCTCTGCCTCGCTGTTTTTGTGTTTGAGAAATTCTTGTAGCATTTTTATGAGGATTTTCCCCCTTACATAAAACATAGAACCCATTGCTGACATATTAGTTCTAAAATATTTATCATGTAGTTATATCTGACCATAAAACCACACAATAATATGTATAGAATTTTACTCAATAGAATCTCTTTAAGGCAAGTTACTTTCTTATGTCTTTGCAACTTTAAAATAATAACAGTAATAATAACAGTAAGCACTGTTTTCTATGCTCGTTAAAATGTTCTTGGATATAGAGAAATATTTGCAGTTGTTATTTTTAGGCAAGAGAAGAAGGATATCTCGGAAGAGGAAAAGTGGTGATTTGGTACTTCAGCCTTTAGGAAAAAGAAAGAGAGTGTCTTTTGGTGGTCATCTAAGTCCAGAACTTTTTGACAAAAGTTTGCCTCCCAACTCACCCCTGAAAAAAGGGGCGAGTCCTGCAAGACTGAGCTTACCGTTTGGAAACTTGCCGCGTGCCGTTCTGAAGAAGGCTCATGGGCTGAGGCACTTTGCAGTCCAGGTAAGCGTTAAGGCTAATAAAGCTGTTAAGAGAATTAATGTGAATAGAATTTATAAATTCTAAGACTTCTAAAAATGAATTAAAAATTAGTAGTAAACCTTGTTGGATGTATGTTGGGAAGTGAAAATTTTGATTGCAAATTAAATCAGAAAATATTAATCAGCACTTTTTTAACTTCTCTGTTGTAGGAAAGGGCTCAGCTTACCCTTTATCTACCTGTCTTTATAGAGGAGGTGTGTTTTTATTCACCTCACCTGCTAGTGCTCATTCTCAGGCATATGTTTGTATGTCTCTCTGTATGTTTATGCTTAGCAGCAGTGTCTACAAGCTCCAGTTTACCATAAATGACAGAAAACAGAACAGTAGTTTGTTGGCAGATTGTGCAAGCTACTGCTGCTGGGGTTTGGCCAGAAGTTTGAAAACATTTGCTGTTAATTTAAACTAGTTAAAATGTGTGTAGCGTAGTTGATGTGAACAAAACTTTTGAATAAAGTAGAATAATGAATTCAGTTAATTTATTCAGTTAAATTTGCATGTCTGTCTTGAGACTGTTTTGAAACTTAAAACTCGTTACAAGTTTTTTTCAGAGGATAACATTTAAAGCTTTTTCATATGATGTTATTTTATGCTATCTCATTTACTTGTCGGAGATGTAGACGAGCATTTGTAGTTCAGCTACGTGCAGTAACATTTTGTCTTTATGTATTTTTTTTTTTTCCTGCCAGGAACTTTCTGATAATTTGCAGAAAGAAAAGATGTCACCAAAAAATTTGTCAACCCAGAAGTCCCCAGCTGCCTCATCCCCTGCCTCTGGGAAGGCAATACCCAAATTAACTTCAGGCTCTCCAGCAACTTACACAAAAGGACGTTTCTCTGTTTCTCATGTCACGACACAGTTACCAGTTGCAGAACAGAAGGATGCTGTTGCAGAAGAAGTTAATGCAAAGGAGAAAAATGGAGCCCGAGTGAAAACACCTAAACCTTCTCACATCAACCAAGATGATAAAACCTTTTTAACAACTACACCTGACAAATTAACAAGAAGCACACAACTTGCCTTGAAGGTCACTCCCATGAAGAAGAGAAGTGGGGCTGTGGCAGTTATCAGTGCAAAAAGAAGAAGTGGTGCCTCTAGCGCCAACTTACTAGGTTTGTTTCAGCAGTTAATTTTTAATATTAGTTTTAATGCTTTAAAATACAGGAATAAAACTGAAATAGGCCTATTGTTTCGTTATGCAGAGGCCACCAAATGATTGGCGTGTCTTCTGACAGGTGTTGCACTAGTTGGAAACAACCGGGAGTTGCAAAGTGTTACATTCTCTCGTATTCTAAAGCAAATTAATAAAGTGTATATAAAACTGTATTTAGAATGCAAATATTAACGTCCAGAAGTTAAATAAAGGTAAAATTAAGGTTCTCTTTGGAAGGTTAGTTGCAGTAGTGATCCTTCAAGTCCAAGTAGTATTGAACTGAATCAAATTGTATCAGTTACATCAATTTTGATTTGAAAACGTGCGCTTTATAGCAATCTAGCTTCGGTTTGTTTTTTCTTTGTGCATTTTTATATACAGTTCAAAACCTTTGCCCAGGGACTGGGCTGCACTTAAATGTTGACAGTGGTATATAACAGATATTATTAAAAAATAGGATGATAACTGGGTGTTAGTTTGAATATTTTAAAGTTGAACATTGGAAATTGAATGTTGAACACTGGTTTGAAGTAGTTTTGACAGCATTGGAAACATTATGATAGGGGAGCTCCTGAAATTTTTATCTTTGAAGAAACTTGGAGATAAGGTGTCTTTGTCATCTGTTTTTGTAAATTACATCAATTTGACTCATTACAAGTCAAACTTAAAGCTTCCTACCAACACCACCAAGGAATTTTTATTACTCTTTACTACCTCCATTTTCTTGTAGTGTCATTTTAAAATTTTGTACAACATACTACATACAATGTCCCAATGATGGTCTCATCATTATTATTATATGATGAGATAAAATCACAAGCCTTCACAATACTTCCTGGTTAATACATCTGAAAGTGGTATTAGGCTTTTAGCGAAATAAGTGTGGTGGTGTTTGTTTTTTTTCAGTGACTTTGGTTGTTCATTCATTTTAATAGCACTGGAGTACTTCACAAATATTAATGACATACCATTTTTTACCACCTCTCTGTAATGTGTAAGTGGCTTTTAATATCAGTGCATCAGTTTCTTCTGTAATATGAGAAGAACACCACAGCTCTTAAAGATTTTGGATGTCTACTTTGTATCTAAAATAAAACTCTGTTTCCAGTGCTTTTCCATATTATTTCCTGCATGCTTGGCATTTTCTATGTATCCTGAACACCCCAGCAATGACAGCTTTTGATAGTTTTTATTTACAGCCTTATCCCAACTTGCACAACAATTCTGACAAGAGAATAAGAATATCCTTCAGGAACAGTATTCCCCTTTTTATCTCTACTTAAAAAAAATAATAGTTTCTTTTACATGATCCCTGCCTTCTTGTAGCCTATTTCTGAAGTAAACAAGGCAGATGTCCTATTAACTTACAGCTTCATTTATTACACAGCTATAACTAGTTCCCTGATTCCTCTGCTGTGTACAGAATGATGCTGTGATAAAAGTAACCTTGCTTTGGGAATCTTCAGAGTATGTTATAAGGAGAAGGCGATATAAGAAAAATTACGGGACATCTGTGTAGATCTAAATGCTGTAAGCAGTATAAATAAATAAATTCCTGACTATGGAATTCCTTGGGAAGGTGGTGAAAGAAAAACTGGTTATGTTTCACTTAGAAGCCATTCCTCTGACATTAAATCTCATGTCCCACCAGGGAAAAGTTCAGGTATAACAAATGAGGCTCATGGCAAATTTCTGTTGGGCAAAACTATTTCCTGACAAGAAGAGTGAGGACGGAATTGGGTCAGCATTCAGTTTTGGGATCTAATGTCTACTTGACACCGTATGAAGCTTTTTGTTGCTGTTGGTTGTTTTGTTGTGGAAGTAGCCATGCTGGGTACTTGGACGCTTGTTTAGCTTCAGCTGAAATTTGGTCTTCCAAATGTAAGCCTTTCACAGAGCACTTCAGCATAGGTGTTGTCAGATGATACAGGAACCAGTTTCCCATGCCTGACTGCAGCAAATCCATTGGAATCATAAAGAAATAATTCTGAAATTCCATTTATACAGCTGAGAATTAAAGTAGTTATTTCTCTTTTGCTTTCTAGTTGCAAAATCTTGGGCAGACGTGGTAAAATTAGGTGTTGCAAGACCACAGCCAAAGGCTGTTAAAAGAAGTGTCCGAAAAAGAAGATCCCTAAAGAAGATAATCCAATCACCAAAGGTATTTTTCGTTTTTAATGTTTCTTGTTTTGGTTTTGCATAACCAGAAAAGAGCTTGTAGGTCTTTTGCTACAGAAGCTGGAAGCTTACCACCTTTTACTATGATGATAAATGGGTGTTGATGTAATTGTCATCAACGTATAAGAAATGTAGATTTTTATATAAAAGGAATCTTTGTTTACTAATTTCCCCCCCTCCCCCTTCTTTCCCCTCTGCAGACTCCAGGAAGCAATATAAAAGGTCATTTTAGTACAGGTCATGCAGAGTCACCTGCTACAATAGTTGTAGGCAGAGCTTATTCCACCAGAGTCAGAATGGCTGGACAGGTCCCTAAACTGGTAAAAAATCCTATCTTGAAGCTAAACATGAACATGGACGAAAGCTTCACAGGTAAGTTTTTAAAGTCTGTTGTTCACTGTGTCAGCTGTGTAGTTCTGTCAAAGCATATGCTCATTTCTCTGAATATAACTTACAGGAATGACTGAAATGTTTCAAACCCCAGAAAACAGGAGTGGAAAAACATTACCTTTGGCCACTGTTCAGAAGACTGATTTTACACCAACATGCACTGCAGCAGAAACTTCTGAATTGCGTACTCCTGAAGAATATGGTATGTTTGTTATTTGAAAAGAAAGGAAATATTTAGGTATATTTAGGGGTAGAGGTATGCCTGCTACTTGAGAGAGTGAGTAGTCTCAGCCTAGGCAGACTTGATGTATTGAGAAGAAGCATCTGATAACCCATAGAAGGAACCATTGCTTTTTATCAGGTATTAAAAGACATTTTTGTAGTTCCAGTTAATTTTTTAGTAGGTGTTACTTTCTTATGTGTTCTATTTGAAATGAAACTCCAAAATGTTGAATCTTGTGCTGAAGTATGGCACTTTCTTAATCACTTGTCTGTTGATACATCTAAATCCAGTGACAAAGTTTCACAGCAGGGAGATACCCATTGCAGAAATGAGTCTCTTGCATAGGGAGAGACTCATTGCAGAAAAAGTCTATTTAAATTATTTTTTAAAAAGTGTCAGGTTAGAAAGATTTGTATTAAGATGGTACTTCGGGCATCTTTTGCTAATAACCTTGCATACCAGTCATTGTGTCCCTGTATATTTCAGAATTATTGAAATCAAAATGCTGTTTTCTTGAGAATTTAGCGAAACTGAGCATCTAATGAAACACCAAGAAAGATCAAGAATAAATCCTCCAATATTTGAAAGAATAATAACAGTTGAAACGCATTTTGATTTATTTCAGATGTTGTGGAAGGTAGGCTTAAGTATAAGCTTGTTATAACTTCAGAAGGGAGCCCAGTAAAAAGTCTTTTATTTGAAAAGAAGAAATAGTAGAATGATCTTCATCCACTTGAAGATGTCCATTATCAGCCATTATTTATCCTGTTATTTAGTTTTTACCTTTAATCGGTGGGCAAGTGAGCCCTTAATCTTAGGTTCTATACACATTGATCCTTTTGTATGTCATGAATGCCTTAGTTTCATAATTTAGGGAATGTGGACTGAAAAAAATAGTTTGTTTCTTAATCCTGCTGGACCAGGACTTTGTAAAGACTTGATCATTTTATAATTAGGACTCGGCAGGATGGGGACTACAAAGGCAATTTATTGCTAGATCCTACAAGCCTTGATTAAAAACTGACACCATTAGACATGTACTATATTTCTAGTTTGAAGATGAGGGTTATGCTTTTAAAATGAACAGAGAGATAGTTTTAAGGTTGAGATTATATTTGTAGTTAAGGGGATAAGGGACTCCTAGAGTTATCCTGTTCCTCCAGCCTTCAGTACTCATACTGGTTACTGGCCTGCAGGTAGAGACTCATTAACTGCAGCTCTCTGAGCCTGATCATCCGACCAGTTCTTTATTCAGCCAGGTGCCTGTTCATCTAGCCTGTGACGTTCTTGGCTTGGATGCCAAAATATTGTGGGAGACAGTGCTGGAACCTTGTTAAAGTCGCATTAAATAATAGCCACTGCTCTCGTTTCATCCCCAAATCTGTTCTTTTTATCATAGAAGGTCATTGGATTGGTCAGGTATGATTTTCCTCAGATAAATTGATGCTGACTGTTTCAAATAACCCTGTTCTTCCTGTGCCCAGAAGTGTGTTTCAAGAGGGCCTGCTCCGCTATTTTTCCAGGAACCAGAGCAAGGCTCTAGCTTTCAATATTTGAGGCTTGGTTTTGTGTATATTCTGGAAATGGTATTTCTGGCATTATAAATTTGGTCTAAATTGTGTTTCTGGAAGAAAATACAACTTCCTCTAAAATCTTCTGTGAATTGTTCTGACCAGACTTTTTTCCATAACCTTCCCTTTGTTTCAGTTCTTTTTTACTAGTGGGAGAACTGATGGTTGTTTCTATTGAGCAACAGCATGGCTATGCTTGTTCTAATGCTCCTGCTTACTGCGCTAGAAAATAGTGAAGGAGAATAAATAGTTGGCACTAAACAGCCAGAGAAATTCCTTTCACTTTTTCCCAAGCTTTCCTCTTGATTATCCTTTACTGCTAAGCATAATGAGCAGGGTGCAAAAAAATTGTGGAACTCCAAAACTCAGTGCCTTTGCAGGGACCGTAATGAATATTTGTGAAAAGTGTCTTTCCAAGTACAAGCCATGTGCAAACTGAGTGTAGCTGGCTGATGTTATTGTGGGACCTCTCTCCATTATTTTTTAATCGTCTTGGGAGTCTGGAGTGGTCTCAGTTGACTGGAAGCCGGCAAATGTCCCAATTTTCAAGATGGGTAAGGAGGAAGACCCTGGTAATTACAGGCCTGTCAGTCTTGCTTCAGTGCCTGGTAAAATTATGGAGGTTATTCTGGGATTTACTGAAAAAACACTTGAGACACAACACAGTCCTTGGTCATAGCCAGCGCAGGTTCATGAGGGGAAAGTCCTGCTTGACCAACTTTATTTCCTTTTATGACAAGGTCACCCATCTAGTTGACTAAGAGAAGCCAGTAGGTGTGGTGGTTTTGGATTTTAGCAAAGCTTTTGATACTATCTCTCACAGTATCCTTCTGGATAAACTGTCCAGCACACAGCTAAACAAGTCTGTAATATGTTGGGTGAGCAATGGGCTGATGGGTCGGGCTGAAAGAGTTAAGAGTAAATGGGCTCTCATCAGGCTGGCAGCCAGCTCACCCTGAGGTCTCAATTTTTAGGGCCAGTGCTCTTTATAAAGTTTTTAGAAATGAACTGGACACAGGAATTGAATGTACATTAAGTAAGTTTGGTGATGATATTAAACTAGGAGGAGCTGGACTCCCTTCAGGATAGAGCTGTTTTACAGAGAGAACTGGATAGACAAAAGAGCTGGGCAATCACCAGACATGAAATTTAAGAAGAGCAAGTTCCGGATTGTCCACCTGGGATGGGGTAATCCTGGTTATACATACAAACTGGGGGGGCAAGAGGCTGGACAGCAGCCCCATGGAAAGAGAGCTGGGGGTTTGGGTTGATGGCAAATTGAATGTGCGTCAACGGTGTGTCCTGGCAGCCAGAAGGGCCAGCCGTGTCCTGGGGTGCAACAAGCACCGCTGTGCTAGCTGATCAAGGGCGGTGATTGTCCCACTCTGCACCACACTAGTGTGGCCCCACCTCGAGTACTGTGCAGTTTGGGGTGCCACAATACGAAAAGGACATCAGACTATTAGTGTGTCCAGAGGAGAGCGACCAAGATGGTGAAAGGCCTTGAGGGCAAGACTTTAAGAGGAGCGGCTGAGGTCACTTGGTCTGTTCAGCCTGGAGAAGAGTGGGCTGAGGGGTGACCTTGTTGCTGAAGGGTAACCTCACGGCAGTCTACACCTTCCTCAAGGGAGGCAGCGGAGTGGGCGGTGCTGATCTCTCTCTGGTCACCAGAGAGAGGACACGAGGAAATGGAACTATGTCAGGGGAAGTCCAGATTGGACATCAGGAAAAAGTTCTTTGCTGAGAGGGTGGTCAGTCCCTGGAACGGGTTCCCTGGGGAAGTGGTCACAGCACCAAGCTTGTCGGAGTTCAAGGAGCATCCGGACAACGCTCTTAGTCATATGGTTTAGTTTTAGGTAGTCATGCGAGGAGCAGGGAGTTGGAGTCAATGATCCTTATGGGTCCCTTCCAACTTGAAATATTCTATGATTCCTTGATAAAAAAATTACAATAATCTCTTGTCATTCTTTCTTCCTTGGTGTAGGAAAGGTCAAATGTATATTCTTTAATGTGACAATTTCTGATTTATTTGTGGTGTTGCTTCAAAACTCAAAGGAGATTGCAATACAAAACTTGTACCTCTAGAAATTTTAGGGACAACAGAAGACATTAATTTTTATTTCAGATTAAATAAGAAAAAAAAAATTACATTTTTAATAGTCATTTTTAAATGTATGCTGGGCCTTGTAGAAGCTAATTACCAAATCAATTGTTGATGCAGATTTTTGGATTTTGGTTTGCAGAAATCTCCAGCTGTTTGAATCCATTTTACTTAGTTATACAGCAATTAGAATGCTTGGACTTCCTGCTTAATTCTTTTTCCAAATTACATAAATTTACTACTTATTTCAGGAGAGATGATGGTGTCACCGCTAAATAGTTCAGATGCTTCAGAACAGAAACAAGATAGTCCAGGCATTTCTCACTTTCTGAGAGAGAGGGGATCTCTAAAGTCTACGTTTGCAATTTCCACAAAAACTCCTGAAAAAAGAAAAGCTAAAGCTATGCTGGAAGAAAATAGTGTGGATAGTTTGTCAATAATTCCAAAAAAACAAGCATCTCGAGTGAAATCAGGAAGTAAAAGGAGGACTCCAAAGCAGAAGTTGGAGCCAGTTGAAGTTGTGTCAGGCATCAAGCGGCTTTTCAGGACCCCAGAGCAAAGGTCAGAACCAGTAGAGGCCTTGTCGGGCATCAAGCAGCTCATGAGGACCCCGAAGCAGAAGTCGGAGCCGGTAGAGGCCTTGTCGGGCATCAAGCAGCTCATGAGGACCCCGAAGCAGAAGTCGGAGCCGGTAGAGGCCTTGTCGGGCATCAAGCAGCTCATGAGGACCCCGAAGCAGAAGTCGGAGCCGGTAGAGGCCTTGTCCGGCATCAAGCAGCTCATGAGGACCCCGAAGGAGAAGTCGGAGCCGGTAGAGGCCTTGTCGGGCATCAAGCAGCTCATGAGGACCCCGCAGCAAGAGTTGGAACCTATTACAGATGAAACCACCTTTAAAAGATTACTGAAGACTCCAGAACAAAAAAGGGAAGCAGTAAAAGATGTGGCAGGTGTTACTTCAATCAAAAAAACTCCAAAGCCGAAATATCAACCAGTAGAGGACATGATTGGGGTCAGCCGTATTTTCAAGACACCAAAGGAAAAAGTTGAACCCATAGAAGATGTGTTTGGTATTAGCAGACTAGTGAAGACTCCAAGAGAGAAGTATGAACCAGTTGATGATTTTGTGGGTCTGCAAAGGCTTATGGCAGAACCCAGGCAGAAGGACTCTGATTTTGAAGTGGACTATGCTGGACTTTCAGAAATGTTTGAAATACCAGAGGAAACTGAGGTAAAGTACTTTTTTTTTCATTTTCTTTTGTTTCTTTTTCTTTTTCTTTTTTTTTAGCTTTTGGAAGGAATGTATGTAGACTTTGAAGCCTGTGGTTGAAATGAATTCTTAGGCCTCCTAGGATGACGTCTTGTATGTTACAGCATTTCAAGTATGTCATGCCATAACCTCTGGAGGAAAAGATACCTACTAGAAAAGCACCCCATGCTGATTTGAAAACTGTAAAGATAGCAATCTTCTTTTAACTTGTAGTTTTGTCCTGGTGAATGCCCCCTGCTAGAAGACATAGCTTATTACAAATTTGAATCTGAGCACTTTTTTTTTCCCCCATGTCACTTGTTCCTGTTATGTTTAAAGCGTCCTTTATATTGCTTAAAAACTATAATCCTTTCTCAGCCTTCCTTTTCATAAGCAAGTCACATGGTTGGTTTGAGCCAGCACTGTGCCCTTGGGGCCAAGAAGGGCAGCGGTGTCCTGGGCTGCATGAACAGGAGTGTGGGCAGCAGGGCGAGGGAGGCCATCCTGCCCCTCTGCTCTGCCCTGGGGAGGCCGCAGCTGGAGTGCTGTGTCCAGTGCTGGGCCCCCAGTGCCAGAAGGACAGGGAGCTGCTGGAGCAAGGCCAGCGCAGAGCCACAAGGATGCTCAGGGGCTGGAGCATCTCCCTGGTGAGGAAAGGCTGAGAGACCTGGGCTTGTTCAGCCTGGAGAAGAGAAGGCTGAGGGGGATCTCCTCAGTGCTTATCAGTGTCTGAAGGGCGGGTGTCAGGAGGGTGGGACTGGGCTCTTCTCAGCGGTGCCCGATGACAGGACAAGGGGCAACGGGCACAAGCTGGAACACGGGAAGTTCCACTGAACTCTGAGGCAAAACCCCTTTGCTGTGCGGGTGCCAGAGCAGCGGCCCAGGCTGCCCAGAGAGGCTGTGGAGTCTCCTTCCCTGGAGCCATTCCCACCCCGCCTGGCCGCGGTCCTGTGCCCCTGCTCTGGGTGTGCTGCTCATGCAGGGGCTGGACGAGGGGAGCTCCAGAGGTCCCTTCCAACCCCCACCAGTCTGGGATTCTGTGATTCTGTTTTTTCATTTTGTACAGCCGCTTCATACCCTATAGATTAAATTTTAGACTCTCTTTCTTTGCACATCCAAAGTATTGAGCATTTGCCAAAACATGTTACTGTGTGATCAGTTGATTGCTCACTATGCCCCTAAGTCTTTCATTTGTTGCTTTCTGAATGGATGCCTATTTTGGAGAAATAGCTTTATCACTGTATCTTTGCCTGTGTTAACATGTATTTTCTTTGAAGGAACCCTGTCTAAGTAGTTTCTGAGGTTGCTTTGGGTTACCATTCTGACCTTGTAATTCACAGCTTCATCACTCTTGTCATTTGTGAATTTTATTAGTATCGATTTTTATGTTCATTACTAGATCAGTAGGTAAAAATGTCGAGTATCACTGGGCTTAGTGCTCATCAGTGTAGAACTACAATAAAACACTACAAAATAATCAAATGATTCAGCTTCAATACCCCAAATTCCTTTTGAGCATTCATTTAGACACTTTTCAGCCAATTTAATGAATGCTTTTTTAAACTCTATGCAATGTTTGTAACCTTTCACTTTAAAAACTGCTACGGTAGCTCAGATGGCAAGTATTAAGTTTGATGTATTTGTGTGCTAATATGAAATATATGGATGTAGTTGCAAAGCTAAGTTGACTTCATTTTTAGAGAAAAGTATTTGACAAGATTTTTTCGGCTATTACTATCCACTATTTTTGTATTGGTTGGCTCTATTATTTCTTGTCCTGTCAGACATGCGTTTATTGATTATTGTTTGTTCCCTTAGGTCAGATCAGTAAATGTTATGGATTCTAAGCAAGAAGATACTGCACCTCCTACTAATTCCAGTCATAAATATGGTAAGTACAGATACTTTTGCATTAACTACAGGAATAATTAATTACAAGGTAATACATGTTATTATGAAGTTTTAACATATGCTTTAAAAATTCAGAAATATACAGTGCGAAGCATGCATAGCACATGGAATTTGTGCAGTCATCCCTAATGAACACCAGGTGCTGGAATTCTACTGGAGCAGAAGTAACAGCGTGGTAGTTTGTTGGTGTGGCAATATTGGCATCTCCAAACATACCAGTGTAAAAAAACCCTGATATTAAGGTCTTCACTTAAAATTATCTTTATTTTCAAAGACCGTCAAGAGCATAGCTTAAACCTATGAATGTTGCCTACCAAAATAAGTCCAGTATCTTTGGTCAGAAGACTGGCCTTTAATCCAGGAGTTGGTTAAAATATTTTATTTATTTATTTGCTTGCTTATTTATAAATTAAGAGTATTAAGTGTGACTTGTTTAAGCAAGATGACTCTGTTAGGAAGATCGAAACTCACAGATACTTTGATCAGGCACAGTAATGTATAACTTTTGTTTGTGCTCTTTTCTATGTAAAAACTTTTGGGGGAAATAAACCCCTCTTTTAGAAGACAAAGGAAGTATTTCAGAAGGTGAAGATTCTCGGCAGAAGGAATCAACTAGTGAAGACCAGTCTACCCAGAGACCAAGAAGGGGCAGGTCACGGAAGACAGTACAACTTGCTGCAGCAAAGCAGTGTCAAGAGGATTTGAATTTAAAAGAATTGGAAGGTCAGGGAAAAAAGAGCACCCAAGAGGAGATGGGAGAGACCGGTGCTTCGACTTCAGTAGCTAAAAACGAAGGAAGAGGAAGGAGAACAAACCGTTACATACAAGAAGGAAATGTTTCAAAGCACCCTGATCAGGAAAAAGTTGAAACTGCTTCATTTGTGGAACCACATGGAGCTACTCAAAGACCAGGAAGAGGTAAAAGGAAAGTGCCCAATGAGTTAAAACATCCAAGTGAGAATCTTGAGTCTTGTGACAAAAATTCTTCAGTGCTGCAAAAAGAACTTGCAAATATGAAACAGACTTTGCAGGAGTATGGCATCAGTGACATATTAGAAACTAAAGATGATCCGACAGTAAGTGCATCTAGTAGCGTTCAAAATGGAAGTTGTCAACTGCAAACAGGTTTAAAAAAACCTGAAAACAAATCTAATGAAGGTGGTGTAGAAGACAGTGAAGAAATGCTTCTGTCACCTGGGAAGAGGCCTAGAGGAGTAAAAAAAGTAGAAAGCATAGAACCATTCATCCCACCTAAAAGAGGAAGAAGAGCTAGAAATGACCGAGTTAAACAAGCTTCTTCAGGGGACCTTCATAGGACAACAAGGAAGCTTCGCAAAGGCCCAACAGCAAAGATGATACAAAGAGATGAACAGAGTTTTGACAAAGATACCGAGACTACCACGGCAGAAGAATCTGAAAATGGAACTAAACTTGAAATAAAGATAACAAAAGGAAGAGTTAACTCTTTAAGAAGTGCTAGAAAGCACTCAGCTGAAGTAAAAGCAGATATTTGTGGGCTGGCCCTTGAAAATACACAAAACATTCAGAAAACTGAGGAAACTTCAGCTGAAACTCATACTGAAACACAATCACACATCAAAAATGCAATTAAAGTATCTCAGGGAGATGAAACAGAAAATGCTCAGGAAAATACAACAGAGGCATCTCAAAGATTAAAGGTAGAGTCACCTTCTGGAGAGACAAACAAAATGCCAGTTACTGCTCTGAACTTGGAAGCAAATAGAAGTGCAGTACAAGGAAGAAACAGAACTAGAAACAGGAGAGGCAAAAATGACTCTTTGGAGAAAAAGACTGATGAATTTGCTGAAGATGTAAACAGACTAGAAGTAATTATTCACAAATTTAAGTCAGAAACAGAAATGGACAAATCTTTGAGCTCTGTTTGTGTCACGAAGGACCAGAGTGACTCAGCTGGCGCATCAGTACCTGCTGCAAACAGTGACAGTCTTGCTCATAGCTGTCAAACGCGGACAAGAAAGGGACAGGGAGTACTTAAACCAAAGCAAACTGAAATCCTGCAGGAGAATCAAGAACAAAAAAGTGGAATGGCATGTAGAAGAGGTAGAGATAGAAAAGTTAATTTTGAACTTGAAGAAGCCAGTTCCAAAGTGGTTGGAGGAAAAAGTTTACCTGGGAATGACAAAGGAATGACTTACAAAGATGGTCAACCTGAGACTTCAGAAAATCCTTCATCACAGGTAAGGAGGAGCAGAAGAAAGCAAGTTGATTCCATGCCACAGATAGCTTGTTCTGCCTTTATGGAAAAAGAAAAATTAATTACAGATCACAGTAAAGATGAGGCTTTTGTAAAGGAGCAAGATTCAGCTTTGGAAGCTACTCGCTCTTCAGGAGAAGACAACACACTGAGACGAGGGAAAAGACGAGAGGTTGCTGCAGCATTGCAAACATCTAAATCTCTTTCTATCAGGAAAAGACGTGGGTTGCTGGAAGATGATGATAATAAGATGACTGTGAGAGAAGATCAAAATCCAGCTTTGGGAAATAAAAGTTTGCAGGCAAAAGCAAATGCGTCGGCAAGGGGCAAAAGGAAGAAGATTGATCCAGCAGCAGAGGCAAAAAGTTCATCTTCTCCCCAGAGAAAATGTGGCTTGTCAGAAATTGATGATAAAGAGAAGAGTATTGATGAAGACCAGAATATGCCTTTGGAAACAGTGTCCTGTGCAAAAGTGAGGCCATTAGGAAGGGGCAGAAGGAGAGAAACTGCTCTGGCATCACATGCAACTAATTACATTTCTCTTAGAGGAAAATGCGGTTTGCCAGCAGATAATGGTAGAGAAGAAGCTCCGAAAGAAGGTCAAAATGTTTCATCAGAAGCTTCTGATTCATCTGTAAAAGAAAATCAACTGAGAAAAGGCAGAAGGAAGGAAGTTGCCTGCTTGTTAGAAGGCGCGAGTTCTACTTCTATTCAGGGAAAAAAGGGCTTATCAAAAGAAAGTGGTAGCAAGAATAATTATGGGGAAGCAAAACTAATTTTGGAAAATTCTACTTCCCAAGAAAAAATGGGTCTTTCAAAAGGGAAGTCGAGGCAAATGGTCACTTCACTGGCTGTTAGTTCCACCACACTTCAAGGTTTGCCAGAAGACAGTAAGAATGAAACTCCTCTAGAACAGCAGAGTATACTTTTGAAAGTAGCTCCATCTGCAAAAGGAAATCCATCAAGAGTGGGCAGAAAGAAAACAGTTTCTTCCAAATCTGAAGAAACTAGTTCCACTTTAATCAGGGAAAAACCTGGCTTGCCCAAAGATAGGTGTCAAAAGAGGATTCTTAAAGAAGACGAAGATACACCTCTAGAAAATAACTCATCCCAGGAAAAGCCAAGGCAGCTGAGGAGTAAGAGGGAAAAGGTAGAATTCACATCAGAGGCAGCTACTTCTACTTCTCTCCGTAAAAACAGCAACTTGCCAGAAAACGGTAACACTTTGGAAACTCAAAATGTGTGTTTGACATCCACTGGTTCTGCAAAAAATACTCGGTCTGGAAAAGGAAAAGGGGTTAACCCTTTACAAGGGGCGTCTTCTGCTTCTCGCAGAAGAAAATGTCCGTCGCCAGCAGATGACTTATCATCCAAAAAATTAAAATCAGGTGAGGCAAGAATTTGCTTTCTATTTTCTAAGTATAGCTAAGTTATTTATAGGTATAACAATGATGTATACAATATTCTAGTATTGCTGTGTGCTGCCATGCTCTAATATAGGTAGAGAGGAGGTCTTCAATATAGCAAGAAGACTTAAGTAAATAGGGTCTATGTTGTCTTATATAAACAAAATGTTTGGGTTTTTTTTGTAAGTAGAAGGGATCAATTTTATGGGCTATGACATGTATTCTCCCTCTGGGTATTCAGATGTCTTCATGCTCTTCTGTAATACATTCTCTCTCAATCCATAAAAATAAATTGTAATTTAGAGTAAATACAGCAACTAACTTACATGCAGAACAAGGTGGTAATGACAGAACATGATAACCACTTTTTAGTAGCACCCATTGTTCATCTTGTTTTCTCCTAAATACCATCTAAGCTCCTGCTTTTATATCTCTAGGTTTTGGAAGACCCTTACTAGTCATTAGCTGTTTTTTTTTTAAGTTGATGCTAGAAGGGCTTGACGCTGCATTTGAGCTAAAAAGACAGCAAAAGTTCCATGCATCTCCCATTTCCTCCTTTACTGCTTTGTTTTCCCCAAGACAGTAGAACTCTTGCTGCAGAGATCTAAAATATTCCCTGGAATTCTCAGCTTGATGTGATGCAACTTAAAAACTACCACGATGCAATTAGAAAATATTATTAAATAAATGTATGCAAATGGAAATAACAAAATCTGTAGAGCCTACATATTGAGGAATTTCCAGCCAAATTGTGGTAAAAACCTTATTGTGGTTTGATCATGCCCTTTGTTTCGTTTCCCTTTTCTTATGCATGTGCGTATCCTCATGTAACATGTACGCCTATTTTGCCATGTATCTGTCTTCATTTATTGAGTTTTCTTTTGTTTCCCCTTACGTACTTGCTAGTTCCTGCTTCCTGATACAGCTGTAGGTATTTGCCAAATGATTGACCTCTTCTGATGCTTTGCTGCCTGCCTGGATTTTCTCTTCCGGGGAGGTCATCTTTCCCCACATGGATTTCAGTGACGGTTTCTATGTCTGATGCATGGGTTGATGCTTATCTCTTGGAGCAGCTTAACTTTTCCATGCTACCTAGATACTTCCATAGGTGTCTAGTCTTTCTTTACAGTTAAAAGCCTCACTTTCCACCTTTATCTGGACCATAAAACAGTTAGTATATATTTATTTTTACAGGTTTTTTCTTCGGTGGTGGGTTTGTTTTAATTTTACGTATCAGTAGAAGGAGTTTTAGCTAGAATGGTAGCTAATTGGTTTTGGTGCTCTCATTAATGTTAACCTACTTTCAGAAATAGCTGTAAGTCCTCGGGGATCTATCTTAAAGGATATTGGATGTGCAGAAGTATGGGGTTTGTAACTGGTTTGTTGAATTCATAGATGTAATCTTTGGAATGTAGTCATTGGGGACATTTCCTTTAAAAACAATGTAACTGAAGATTAGATTTTGTATAAAATGTTTGATTTAAGATACAAATTTACAGTTATTTTTTTTATGTGCAAATAGAGAATGGTGAAAACAGATCGCTACAAAAAGGAAAAAGAAACAAAAGTAAAGAAGAACTTGGCAAAGAGGGTGTAAGGGCTACTCGGACTGCTGGAGGGCCGGACAGGAAGACAAGATCAAGCACAAGGACAAGAAAATAGTCTTAACAGTCACAGAAACAGTTTTTAAACCAATTCAGTAACTGAAATTGCAGGTTTTTAATGTAAATTGATTTGCACTCAGATTTTAAGCTCAGATTTTGTAAAGCAGTCACTGCTTTTTGATATTATCAAAATATATTTCTCATATTTCTTAACTGTTTGCAGACATAGCGTAGATATCTGTTTTAATGGATTTGTTTATGTGTGGTGGTTCTTAAACCGTGGGGTGCTTATGCAAAACTGCAGGTATAAAAATGAATCTTCTTGTAACAGTACTTATCCCCCTTTTTCTGTTAATCAGTACCAAGGAAGCCATATTGCTTTACTGCCAGTTTAATTGTAAGCTATTGTCTGCTTAAATTTTCATGTGCTTAAGTCTTATTTTTTCATTACAGTTCTGTAAATATTCTTTTAAAAAAACTATAGAAATATTAGCAGAATTTTCATGCTGAAAGTTTCATATTTTTTTTAAAAAATCTTAAATTCATTGTATTGAAAAGTGAAAATTTGTAAGCCATTAAAAATTGTAAACAATTTGGGACTCCTGTGTTTTGTGTCCTTAAGAACAGTTAAGAATGTGTAATTACTGCTGTCCTCTTA
>VZTV01083583.1:0-12240 GCA_013400875.1 Anhinga rufa | reverse complement strand
AGTGGTAACAGGCTAATAAATCAATAACCAATAAAGGAAACAATAGATTGCAGGAAGTAGCAAACACCATGGGGGGCAGGTGCGTGTGTAGGGGTGTGTATGTGCATATGGCACATATCTTCACAGTCAGCTAAAACGGGTAAGAAAAAATGGTCTAAGATCAATATGCTACAAAACGTGCATCCATTAGCAGCTGCAAGCAGTTTCAGACAAAGTTGAAAAATCTTAGGAAAAATTTTTAAAAGTTATAACAAAAAGTGAAAAAAAGGAAGAAAAATACTAAATCCAGTTCATAAAATTAGGTAGTACAAAAATTGTCTTCCTAAATATTTCACCTTGGACAGAGTTGCATGAAGGTAGATGAGAAAACTGGTGATCAATATGGTTACTACTAAAAGGTGATATTCCAAATGACTGGAGCAGCTGCCAATAATTTGTTGTTTCTGGAAGCAGTTATCCAGAGTTCATAGCCAAATCTGAAGGATCATTCTTGTAGGGTTCTTCATCCTGGCTCCTGCATGATGGAATATTTTCATTAATGGAATAGGTGATGCAGCAGAAGTGTTTGTTAACTGGCAAATTACATTAAGCTTGGTAAAACAGTAAGTATAACTGAGGACATGATTAGAATAATCTTGACAAACTGGAAAAACCGAAGGATACAATTCAACCAGGAGAAGTGTAAGCTTCTGTATTTAGCCAAGAACAACTAGCTGCATGCACAGAGGATGGGGAACAACTGGGCATTCAGCAGTGCTGCACAAAGCATCTAAAGACTACAAAGAATCATGCTGAAGGTGAACCTGTGATGTTGTTGTGCTGTTTTAAGGTAAGCAAGCACCACTCTGGGACAAACTGCTGGAACGCAGCTGGAGTGACATCCTTCTGCCCTACTCAACAGTGCTACTGGCTCAGCTGAAGTACCCTCTCCACACAAGAAAGATGTGAGGCAACTGGAGGCAGATCATCAGGGAGCAATGAGAACAAGCAGGTGTCTAGATAACACAAATTACAAGGGAAGACTGAGAGAACACAGGTTGCTCAGCCTAAAGAAGAGAGAGCATGAAAACACCCTTCAAATATATATAATGCTGCTGCACAGAGTTAGGTAATAATCTGTTCATCAACATTCACAAGCAGCAGGAGAGGAAAGTAATGAGCTCATATTGCAGAAATGTTCAGCTTGAAAATTCACTTGGAAAGGCGGTAGGGTCCTCATTGCTGGAAATCTTTAAAGACTGGTTATACAAGTGTCTGTCAGGAATGCTATAAGTAGAGCTGATCCTGTTTTGGAGTAGGAGGATGAACTAGGTGGCAGTACTCTTCAACTCTTTAGCATAAAATAATCTAACAGTCTTTAAAATGCAGAAAGTTACGTGAGTAGCAAAGACAGCTCCTTGTAGCCCCAAATGAATACACATCGTGTATTTGTTTATCCCATTGCATTAGAAGGAGACGGGGAAAAAAGCCGAGTTCAGGGAGCCACGAAGGTAGGAAATACAAACCGTTGCTGCTATACCTGGCAAAAGAGCTCTGTATTACCAACACTAGATTCCCACCAAATAAAGCAAACAAGGAAAAACTTTTGAAGGGGAACAGCGGAGGCTGACAGACTGAGAGGGGAAAGGAATCCCCTGAAATGATCTAACCTCTCCAGGCCAGCAACCCTTTCATTAGCCTTATAGGCCTATGTTGAAATGCAGCAGACAGGAAAGCAAAGTGCTGCTGAGTTACATTTCACTGCCTAAAGCCAATAAAAACCAAACAAAACCCCCAGAAAAGTCCACTCTGTAAGACAGAATGTCACTCAGCTGCTTGTTCCCTTTGCTTCAGGGCTGAGAAATGCCTTAGGAAAGCTCTAAGGAACAGCCACAGAGGATGCTGCATATCCTTGATAGGCTGAACTGCATCCTTCTCTTTTACGCTCTTCTGAGTTTATATCAAGAGGTTAACCCTTTGCTTTCAGCTTTCCAAGTTCACATTCAACCCCAGGCAATCTTAAAATAAGGATGAAGTCCTTCTTCTAACAAAACAATCTTGCAAACAAGCCTGTTCAAAATCTGCACCCCAAGGCAATTTAGGGAAGTCCAGGAACTAGGAAGCATCTGAGACACCGATCCTTGAATGGAGGCTAGTGGGTCCTGAGGAGGACAACAACTCCGGGGACTATGGACCTTTGACATAGAAGCTGATTAAGTTTATGCCCTGTTGCAGTTAGAGACTGAAAAATACAGAGGAGATGACATATCCAAGGCCATACTGCAGATCAGTGAATCTCATACTAGAAATACATAGAAACATAACAGAAATCTCATCTTATGGAGCCTCAGTATAACGCTCTGAATAACCAGCCATGTTTCCCTTGTATTTGTACATGTTATCCTGGCCTCCCCATCCTCACCCACTTGCTGTTCTGTATTCACTTACTGCACCTCTTCCTTATGTATACAAGAGCTGTGAGGAAGGAGCTGCCTTTCATTTTATCTACCTCCACTGCCTTTTGCAGCAGCGAATGAGAGGCCATGACTCTGCTACAAGGAAAAATAACCCCACATACTTGTATAAGAATATGCATATATAAGTGTATGTATACATTCATAGCCATTGGTGCAAAGGCTAGTTTTTTATTAACCTTTGCAAGTTTACTTGGACTGATACTAGTTTTGGGGAAATCTTGATGTTTACTAAATCTTTTTCAGGGATTAAATGTTGATCTCATAAAAGTTCCATTGCATATGTGTTCTTTCATTCTTACATGAAATATGAAGTTGCCAAGGAACAAATAAACTATTTATGACTTATGCCTGTACAGTAACGAGGAATGGCTTAATGGGGGCACGTACCACTCAGAGTACTGCGGTCTATTTTTCCCTGAGCTGGAGACTCTCTTAATAAGTCAGAGCAGAAAGACTCATACATGCCATGGATGCCTGCACCACAGTCCCACATACCTGCCTTACTTGTAGGTAATTCAGTGTAGGTTGCATACAGCTGCACCCAGACAGCAACTCTTAATCCAGATAGTTAACTGAAAAGAACTCAAGTTATTCTTACATTACTGGCTTTAGAGTTATAGAAGAGGAGACTGGTATTTATTATACATAAGGTGCAGCAATTTGGTGGCATAACCTTAAACACCATCATCTCTGCTAGCAGATCTTCATCTGAACCACAATAACAAGGAAGGAGATGCTCCTTCTGAGATTACAGGTAGCTACACCTGAACAGTCACCTCGCCAAATGTCACTGAGAGGCCACACCATTAAGATCAGCGGAGTTTGTTCTCTACTTTGCCTAATTCTTGTCACACCTCGTCAGGATGGCTTGTGTTCTACCACTGTGTTTTGAAACATACACAGTACCAAAGAATATGAAAATTATTGGGCACCCACCGCTGGGAGGGATGCAACGCTGCTCATGCTCCCTTCTGAATCATCTGCATCCACTGTGTCTCTCCACTGCACTCACATGCACAAACTCTTCTCCCCTGCCAGTGATACCATCTCGCTGCAGAGATGGCTGAACAAACACAGGTCCTGGGTTTGCGGATCCAGTGAGGGAACATACCTCCTTAAAATGGAAGAGATGACAGAGGAAACACCGTAGCCCTTAAAGAGGAAGAAGAGGGACACTACAATATCCCTGTGACATTCTGCACGCTAGTCTCTACCAAATGGTGAAGACACAGAGACAGTTTGGGCCACCCAGAAAGGTCAGATTCCTGAGCAGCATGAAGTAGATAAAGGGAGAGAGACATCTGCAGATCTCACTCATGAAACCCCCACACTTTTTATCCACAGGATTTAATCAATATCATGATACTTGATGCTATTGTGATTTTACTTTAGCATCCATATGAGGAAAGGTTAAAACAATCTAACCCTTCACTAGGATAAACCCACACAGAAGCTGAAGCATCAGTCCAAAGCATGGGTTGCTTGGGACTTGGACAGTTATAGGACAGTCAAAACATTTATAAACACTTCTAAGCTGGATGAGAGCTTTCTTGTATTGCTAGCCCATCCGCACTGGGAGGGACAAGCTTAGTCTCTTGTATCTCAACAGATCTCAGTTCTGATTCTGCACAGCCCACAATACATCACAGAAACTCCACAGGAAAGCAATGAAAGAATCTGGATCAGGCCCAGCATTCACCTACAAAGCCCATGCTTAGATCCATACTGTGTTGGGTCAGTCTTTGAGACTTCCTTTCCTTTCCTTTCCTTTCCTTTCCTTTCCTTTCCTTTCCTTTCCTTTCCTTTCCTTTCCTTTCCTTTCCTTTCCTTTCCTTTCCTTTCCTTTCCTTTCCTTTCCTTTCCGGTTGAGCCTGTGTCTATTTTCTTTTCCCCAAATACTGGGTAAGCATTTCAGCCCATGGGTGAGTCAATAAAACTGAGCAGCAGTGCTGTTTGCACAAGTCCTTCTCCAATCCTGTCTCCAGGTGCTTCTCCCGCTTCTTGGATTTGCCCTACTGTACTAAACCAGCACATCTGCCTGAGTGGCTGCACGTGTGATGAACTACACTAGTGAGCTCATGTGGTTGAAAAATGACCAGGTAGAAAAAGAAAAAAAGACTTAGATTCCCAATCTGGTTCACTGAATGGCCACGCCAGTCACTGTGCCAGCACAGTGCAGGGGTGAGAATAGCACAAACCAAGAATTATGCTGCCAGAAGAAATGCATGTGGAAACAGGGGCTAAAATCACGAGCTGGTAATTCACTGAATCCACATAAGCACTAAAGCACATCCTCCTGTTTTTCCCCTAAGTTCATGCAAAAACATGTTGTACGTTATGTTCAAAATGAGACTCAGATATAAGGGAGAAGAAAAAAACCCATCTGGCTGTTCCCAAATGCTGTTGAGTCCAATCTCCTGACCTATTCCCACTGAAGGCAATGGGATGACATCTCTTTCTGCCAACTGAGGATTCAGCTGACATTTTACAAAACAAGAGGGACAGGTCCCTGGGTAGCAATATTTTTAAAACTGATCAGCAGAAGCAGCCAGTTGGATTCTCTTCCTAAAAATGACGATACACCAGTTTAGTTAGGAAATGAATGAATGTGTTCAGGACAGCATGAGAAGAGGCAAGCAAAACCAGCTATGACAGCTGAACTTTGCAACAGCACAAACTCTTTTGCCACCAGTTAAGCCTGAGGTCAGTGGTCTGAGCAGACTTTATGTGTGTAGGGTCCTTCGTAGGGTCTCTGCTCTAGCACAAATTTCATTCTATGCAAGCAAAGTTCTCCCTTCTGGCAAATGTAATACAGATCCTGGGAAGACAGACCTGTGCTTCTAAGCCTACTCTTTCAGTATTTCATCAAATACAGCAGCAATGCTTAAAAGGTTACTGCCATTAAAGATGAATCTGTTCAAGAACATTGCCTTTAACCACCTCCCGGTATTGTGGGACATGAGCCCAAGCTGACTAGCTTTTAGATATTAAGAAGCAAGGTTGGATAGATGAAGGGTGTGGGGATTGAGGGAAAGAAATCTTAACAGTGAATCACTTCTTTGCTGATAGAAGGCATCGTTGCCTTTAATGAATAGTTACATGGAGGATGTGAGATAATCTAAGTGGGACTGTTATGAAACTTAACTATGAGATACTTTGATTAACAATCTATAAAGCTGCTAACTGGATTCAGTTAAGTTGTTGAGTCATTACCGTATAAGACTGGGTTGCTCTGAATGGCATACGAAATCCATATGGCTAGACGCACTGAGCGGTTTGCTTTTGGTTAGAGAAAATGATGGAAATGAGCATACATGTACATGGATTTTCAAGAATAAAAAATGACTAAAAAAAAATAATAAGCTGCAATTATATACCATCCACACTACCATTATTTTGTCATTTACCTTTTAATTGAAGATGCCTTGTGATTGAGAATTAGCAGATATGAAATTAGCATGAATTTTTAATATTTTGGGGAAAAAAATACTGTATGTTCTCTGCACTGATTTATCTGTTATGACATCAAATAAAAGCAAAATGAGGACTGGGCAGAAGGATTCTGGGTACTACATATAAATCACTGATCTTTCACCTTTTAGAATATTTTCACATTCAAACTGAGATGCTAAATGAGCTGAGCACTTAACACAAAAAAGAGAAGACCTTACAAAACCACCACTATGGATATAACTCATTCTGGAGTAACTACTCAAGCAAAGACCCAGGGCTGAGCTAGAGAGACAACTCTATTATCTTTCATCTGAAGAAAGTGTGATTAGTGGAGGAAATGTCACATTTACACTTAAAAATTGTTTCAAAGACAACTTGCATCTTTTGGCACAACTGAGCCATTTAAAAAATATTGTAGGAGAGAGAGGCAAGAGACAGCAAAAAGAACTCCTTTTTATGATTTCTCACCCTTGTATTAAGCCACCAAGTTTAGCTTGAATATTCAGCATCTCAGCAGTTGGCACTTCCCAGGCAGCAGTGCTGAATTGCTCTCTGCTGATCCTCAGGGATGCAGTGCTGGGGCTCTTGGAGACGAAGGCCTGTGCAGCGCCTACTGCCGCGTGTAGCATCAGCCTGCGGTACAGCACAGAGCCGCAGGACAAGGAGAAAGGGGGAACTGCATCTTCTTCACTCCTGCTGCTGTGAAGGGGAAGAGGTGGTCTCCGCAGCTACTCTATAGCATGTGGGAAGGGGACAAAGGCAGTCAAACTGGATGGGGGAGGAACATTTCCTAACAAATAAGCTTCTCTGGTGATTTTCCTCAAAGGTGACATTGACAGCATTGCATATAAAATGAGCGTCTCTTCTGAAGATGTCCTTGCACACTCACCACAAGAAGAATCAGAGCATTACTCCCAACTGCAGCGCTGTCTTGAGCGGTGCAACATTCATGGCCATTACATGTGGTCGCTCTATTGTCTTTATGGGTTTTGTGGTTGGGTGGTAATTTTTTTTTTAAATGACAACTACTCTCAGTCTTATTATGGCTTTTCACTCTTTTTTTTTTTCCTTCTACTTTCTTTTTAGCTTGGCATTTGCTGGAATTGAGCTGTGAATCCTGTACATGGAGCCAACTGAAGTTACTTAGGAAATTCAAAGGAAAGGAGCTGTAAAAACTACCCTAAAACTACTTTCAGCGCAGAGGTACCAAGTTCATGGTCACTCTTACTTGTAACCCCTTGAAAACACCATGCAAACCATAGAAGCATTGGACAGACTTGGAGAGGATTCACAATTCCATCTCTCTGCTGCGTTTGTACTTGGCACCTCTCTTTCAGCTTCTTATCAATAGCACCCTTGATGTGCCTTTTTAAAATTTTCCAACCCTTTTAAGGACCCTTGATAAAGGGCACATTTGTTCCTCCATTATAGATCTCAAACAGAATATCAAAAAAGATCATCTTGATCTAGATGAACTTGATCTATCCATACTGAAATTCTGATGGCAAATGATCATAACAGTTAAATTTGGCTTATGGCATAAACCCCACGCCACATCACTGGGCTACAGACAACCCAGTTGAAGTGTTGTGTGGCTTGCAAAGGTTACCACTAAAAGAATGCATGGACCAGGATGAAAACACAGGAATTTGTTTTAATCAGGAAAAGAACCAAACCTGTGCCTTGATGAAAATTTACCCTCTCTAGCGTTATAAACATACCTATGCACACACAGTAACCATGATGTTCACTAGCTTTGCCCTTTCTATTCAGGACAAGCATGCCTGCCTTCTCTCTGCTTTCTCCAATGAGCAGAAACTAGGCACACTTGGTTTTAAGAGCTAGAAAGCAGCACTGAAAGCAGGCTCAAGGAAGCAGAGCACCAACAGAAAGAACTGGGTTTTTGTTAGAAACCAAGAAGATTATCTCCAGAATTACAGACAATGCCAAAATGAAATTTAAGTGTGCTCACATACTGTGATGCTTGAGCTACAGAGAATTACTGAGTTACTATTCACCAGATGAACTGCTGAAAGCAACCATGTCCATGTTTCTATCCATACCAGCAATACAATAAAATACATTAGCTTAAACTGCTCCAGTAAAACATATTTAAGAATGTGAAAACTTCTGGCCTATGCAGATGAGCAGAAAGGTGGCAATCCATTCAACTACAAAAACAGGATCAATTCCAATTACAAGTTCATACCTTATTTATAGCAGCCTGGCCTGTCTAAACTAATGTGTTCATCTCTGACAAACATCAGACATCTCTGACCATGGCAGGATATAAGAAGGGGAGGCAGGGCTGAGAAGGACAGTGAGTGATAAGGACTTGTTGAGTGTCATTCAATGAAACATTTAACCTCTGCATGTGAAGAGAAATGCAGGCACCTCATTGAGCCTTCCTAAGAAGCTCAATTCAGCAGCTCCCGTCAAAATAAAGGGCTCTGAAATCCTTGAAGAATGAAATATAAGCATTTGACATACCTAAGCATTTGACATGTGTGGGACCATCTCTGTGAATACCTGTAGTCCTGCTGCAGGACTGCTCAACTCTTATGTGAGACAAAATGGCTTCTCAAAGGTAATCTGGCAGTGTGGAGTGTGAACACATGCTAAGACAGAACTCCTACTACGAACCTTGGAAAATAAGGAGGGTAAAACTTCGTGCATAAATGCTTTACAATATATTTATTGAAGTAATATCTTATCTGTTTAAATGTCGTCTTCATCACATTTTCAATATGGAATAAAGCAGTCTATTAGGAAACATCTGAGCAGACTAAATGGGTTGTTTATTAGACTTGAGAGCAACGACTAGCAGCTGATCTGCCACCCTCAAGTTTAACAGGTAAAAAAAGTCTGTTTCCCCTCATCCATCATGATGAGGAGAGCAGTAGGTCCAAACACAAATATGATTAGTCTAAGCTGCAATCTTTGACGTGGCAATGGCTGCAAAGGTTACCTGCAAAACTGAAAGGCAGTAACCAACTAATTTTGCATGAAAAGGACATTCTCCAAGAGAAGCTAAAGGGCATCCGTGTAACTTCTCTGCTAGACATCCTCCAAAGCCACAGATTATTCTCTTCCCACAGCAAATACCACAGCCTCTTCCTCTGGAGAGAGCAGGCAGCAAGGTCTTCAACAGCAATAGCAGCTGAAGCAGCCCTTGCCCTGCTCACTCCTGTGGCAGCACCAGCCCTGTGTTGTGGCCACACATCCAGTTGTGCAGACAAATGATACCCATGAAGCTGAAGCGCAACCCTCCTCCCCTGCTTCTTTTTTTTGGAAGACACGTTTTCAGCCAGATCAGTCCCCTGATTTAGTTCACTGATTTGGATGCCATAATACAGGGGATGACACAAGTGCAGGAGTGAAGACCAGGAACGGTTAATCAAAATACAAGCTTTTGCCACAACCTAAGATCACAGTTCCAGGATCAAACCCAGAGAACCTGCCAGCTCAGCTCCTACCTGCTTTGGGCTCTCATAAGAAATTGCCAATGTAAGATGTGATATCTTCAGTGGTTACCACCTAGGACCACTGCTCGAAAGTCTTAACCTGGCCTTTCTTAAGTTTGACTGAAAGCATCCTTCATATCCCTCTAATTTCAGTGCGAGTTATTGCAATGTAAGTGATACTGCTTACTTGTAACCCATATGGGAATCAAGAGGACACTGAAGAGGACACCTTGCAATACATTAATTTTGTAAGCAAAATTTTTTGTTTCTTGTAGTTGAAGGGAGCAAGTAGAGGCTTGTGGGATTCAGGATGTTTGTCTGGCTGGAGGCATAAGAGAATCTGATTAATTTGTGTTTCCTTCCAGAAATGTGACAGCCATCAAACAATTACAAACTAGAGCCATGATTAAACAAGGGACTGCAGGTGAGTGTGGGGATGCCCACGCACAGTAAACCTGCCCTGCTTCCTGGGAAAGTTTGCAGCCTGTGCTGGCTTCTGTACTGCTGTGTTAGACTGCTCCCTGTCCTCAAACTAGCTCATGCACAGGCTTTCTAAAAGAAAGGCAAGCCTTTTATTTATATCTTCCATTTGCATTTTTGAAGAGACAACTGTGATTTTCCAAATAATTAATTAAAAGAGCACAAAGAACCCATATAAATACTGGAATTGAATTTGGGGGAAACAACTACGTGTTTTGGTTTAACTTTCATACTGGTAGATCTTTACACTGAAAAGCAAAGTAAGTGTAATTGGGAAGATGGAAATACAGTTCTAACTGATATGTATTATTTAGTACACATATTCTATAATACTATGTATTGTTATATTTAACAGAACATCTCTCAAGTAGATTTCAGAAAGAAAAAAAAAACAAGTACTTCCAATACTTTTGTGTTAGCTGAAAATTGCCAATAATTTTTGTTGCAAAAACATTTTCCTTGCACTTTCAACGTTCCTCTGAGACAAGAGCAAAAATACTTTAACTGTGAAAATGATCCATTTTACAGGCGTCAAACTATTTTTAAACCCTACTCTTCAGTCTGCTCCTCAATGCCTAGATCATCAGTAATTTATTTGTGAAATTCCCCGAGGAAGGGAATTTGGAAAGGAAAGATAGGTGGGAAGCAAAAAAAGCCCTACACGTATATATATACACATATATATCTGTATTCCCTAGAGGAGAAGTTACTAGGTGCCAAATTCTGACGTCTGACACAAAACAAGTATCACCTTACTATTAGCACGCTTCTGTTGAAGTCAGTGAGATGCCTAGGACTACCATGAAAACCAGAACGAAAATCTAACGCTGAACATTCAGA
Source organism: Anhinga rufa (assembly GCA_013400875.1). NCBI lineage: Eukaryota > Metazoa > Chordata > Aves > Suliformes > Anhingidae > Anhinga > Anhinga rufa. The sequence goes on along the minus strand of VZTV01083583.1, from coordinate 1,547 downwards.
ATACGGAGGGAGCAGCAGACCTAGCAAAGTGTCGTATCCATCTATCCCATGACATAAATCACTGTAAGGTCACAGAAGAAAATCAGGCTAGGTGTAAGTAGGAGGGCATGTTCACTGATCCCACTTGAGGGGAAGAGGAGTAACACCACAAAATTTGAAGGTGGAAGTAGGTAAACTGATAAGGCAGATATGGGGCGGCATGAAAGAGATCGCTTGAAGCACTCCCTGAAGTTGGTAACCAATATGCAATTAAGTCTTAATTCGGGAGCAAATCCAAGAGGGATATGCTTGGAGTCCTGGGCTGGGGTCCTCCCCTATCCAACAGAGCAACGTCACATGATAGTGCAAGCCTTCCTTTGCTGTCAGTGGAGGAATGACTGACAGATTTCAAAAGCTGCAAGCCCACCAGGCTTTGCTCCTTCTGCGAACCTTTGTTTCTTTCTGGTGTACTGAGAGAGTGGGCAGCCTTACAGCTTGCTTTCCTCCTGCTCCTTTACAGTGGGACAGTGCTGCAGGCAGAATCCTTTGTGATGAGAAATTAAACATGTACTCCTTCAAAAGGCATGAAACTACTACAGGATCAATAGATTAAAGACAACTAATAAATCTTCATTAATTTTTCTTTTTAGTGGGAGACTTCTGCAGCTATGACACTATATCCAGGTGCAAAACAAGTAAACTGCATTTCTGAACACCCGAATGACTCCAGGTGCACCTATTATATGCACACTTGCCAAATGTGGGTGTTGCAGGACTTGTTAAGAATTCCTGCCTGCATAAGGTGTTTCCTGAAACCCAGAAGGAGAATATTCTTTTAGTACAATACAAGTCCAAGCTCATGTTTAAAGCAGGAATTGTTGATCCCAATTCAATGAAGCAGCAGATTTTCATTACATGGAGCGCAGAAGAAGGAAATGCTTGTCAGATACGTCTCCGGAAAAATTGCTTACAGAAACATGTCTGTGTGCACATAGAGGAAGGCCCTATTTTTGGGAAAAGGGTGTCCCCTGAAGGTTTCATACATCTGTTTTGATGAACTGCCCTGGAGATTTTCTGAATTGGTTTTCCAGAAGAGGAGGTTGTACAAAGCACTGGAAAGCTTGCCTTTCTGCAAAGGCTGCTTCCTCTACTGGAAAAAAACAAGTACTGGATGCATATTTTAATGTTACACAAGACACAGTTTAGACTACAGCAGCAAGAAAGGCAGAGACACAAACATTTCAGAGCCCATGCTCTGAAATGCCCATGCTCTCCATTACAAAGGCAAAAACCAAACGAAAAAATTGAAGAGCCACTCCTGCTGAGTTCTCCTGCATGTGAATTGCAGCTCTTCTGTTGGTGTCTAACAGAACAAGGCATGAAAACACAAAACCAAATCAAATAGACCTGTTGAGAAAAGCTGGGGAGAAGTAAAGTGCTCGTGTGGTGACTTAGCCAGCTCTCCGACTCCTAAGAAAGACTTAAACCATCTTCCTTCCACTTGTAAAACTGTCAAAATCCCAGTCCAGGATTTAAGGTCTGGCCTTTGGGGAATGTCAAGCCCAGAG
>VZTV01083579.1:13273-27643 GCA_013400875.1 Anhinga rufa | reverse complement strand
ATATGATTTCTCTGTATCTTCTTTCTCATAATTGTCAAGCCCTATCTTCTAGGCCTTTAACTCTGTTGGTTTTGGACTGTCCCATAAATCTGCATAGACTTGTTTAACTTTCTTTCTTCTTTTCCAACTTCTACATCATAGTTTTTATTGCTTCATTCTTGTTTTAATGTAGCTCAAGAGGAAGCACAGAAGACTTGAGTTTTCTTTTTGAATTTATACAGGATATCTTGTCTTTTGTCATCTTCTGGCTTAGCTACTTTAGTTTGCCTCACTTCTGGGAGCTTTCACAGCTCCTGGCTACGTATAATATGTTAGTCTTAAGAACTACCAAATTCTTACAGTATGGGCTGCTCAGTACACTTGGTACTGTAAAATGGGATTGTAAAATGCTATTTCTAATTCTTCATCTCACTCTTTGTGTGACTTTGGGTAATTAAATTTATAGATTGTTCTTCCCTGTCCCTGTCCCTGAAAACTGATTAATCTTTTTTGTCTATTCTGAGAAAACAGAACTAAGTTTTGATAAAAATTCTTCACAAAATAGTTTCCATTTTCAATGACTTCTGCTTTTCTTCCTTTGTAAAAGGCATTTGTGTTTATGCATACAAATCACTACATAAAAATAACATTCTTCGACAACTAGAGTGCTAGTAACTGATAACTAATTCTTCACTTTGGACAATGTCTCACAAGAAAGGATAATTGCAGTATATCACGAACATTTCTGTGTGCCAGCCACTATTCATTTCTGTCTTGCTGATGGTGAGTCACCAAATTGCAGTTATCTCAAGAGGATCATCTATTATCACAGGATGATTTATAAGTGAAGAGTATGAGCAAAACTATCCTTGAGAGCCCATCCCTGTTTGCAGTCAAGCTGAGGAACCTGAGAGGACTACGTGTTCCTGGATATCTTCAACCAGCCAGCAGTGTCTGAGGATGTCTCAGAGAGGCAAAGTTTGTACAGGTTTACTTGCATTTCCTGGGGCATGTTCTTAGCTCATGTTAATTGTCATCTGTTCATCTCAGATGGAGGTAGGTCAATTTACAAGGGCTATATATCGTCCTCTTCCTCTCTCTCTTCCCTCACACAGCTTATGCAGTGAGCTGCTAATAAAGAACATGTAGCATATGTTCCTGGAGTTTATGGGACTTTTCTTGACAGTCATGAAACAGTAGTCAGTTATGAACAAAAGCATAGAAGAGTGACAAGAGTAAAAATTATTTAGAAGGATGCTACTGCAGAAGTTGCTGAAACAACTGTGAACATCTGGATCACTGTTATTAGACAGTATTTGAATTTGGTGGCAATGGCAAGAAGGTGGCAGATACAGCTTGTCCTACAAAGAGTTTACAAGATATTTACCTCCTTTTATGTAAATGAAACACAAGTTTAACTTTTACACAAAATGCAGAAGTTTCATAAAATACAAAATCAGTAGGTGGTGACTCCCTACGTTGAACTGCATATTTTACTTGAGTTACAATAGGTTTTACAGGCTGCAACTTTACAGTGCCACTTTCCAAGGGACTAGAAATAATTCAGTAAATAGTAGTCTTGACCTCAAAGAGTTCTTCATGTAAAAGGTACCATAAGCCCTTAGTAGCAGAGTTTTTCATGTGCCACATACAAATTATCCTACAGTTTCCATATTCTGGAAATCCATATTCACATCATAACCTGACATTTACCACCTCATATTGTATCCAGGCCTTTAAAACTACATTCTTAACCTTGCAGTGCTATGTTTGCTTCAGGGGAGAGCAAGGGTGACATCCAGTGGTCTATTAAGTTATCTGTACAAATGGACTAAGCCTTCAGAGAAATAAGATCTCCCTGAGGCCTTAGGGACATAGAATTATACCTATTAAAGCTTAGATCAAATTGAGACTGCATGATTTCCCACATGGGTCCCAGACTGCATCGTGTAATAAATCATTTCCATTTCTCCATACATTTTAATTCAGAATTAGGAAGCAGAGAGCATTAGTAAACAACTGGAGGCTAAAGGAATACTCTGAAAACTGGCTTTTGGTTAGATGAAATAATAAGGTTCCCCCTTCAAATGTTCAAGCCAGAACTGTCACTGATTAATGGTATCCGTGGATGTTCCATTTATATTTGCAGGGCTTACCCTCCCCATCTTTGCACCAGAGAAACAGTGAGAAAAACTATTTTCTTTGTTTCCTTAATTTTCTTGCTGGTTTTGAGTATTTCAATATCATGCAGGTATTATGTAGAAGTATGAAGAGCACAGTGTTATTTCAACTTAAATCACTTAAATTAATTCTTCCCAACAATATATTATAGAAAGCTACTTTCTTAGTCATTCCATATTCACAGAGCTGCTAGAACTGAGGGCACTTTACTGGCCAGAGATACACAGTGAATATATTTCTGAAACTCATCACAGTATGTATTCAACATTTAATTTTAGGAACAGAAGTAAACATAATGTTTCTCCTTAGCTGCCTGCCTTCCAGCCCTGTATATACCTCAGGGATAGCCCAAGCATCCCTAAGGTTGTTCAGGCATGGCATAGACAAATGCCATACAAGTTGGGTCTTTTATGCTCTGCAGGGAATCTTCCAGCTGTATGTCAGGCTGTGTTTGCATTGTCCTCACTGTAGGTCTTGATGATCCACAGAAGACAGTCTAGACATCATACAGGGGAGGCAGGTTCCTTAGTATTAAGTAACTTTCAAAAATGAGACCTAGGCCTAAAATTTTGGGGTTACATGACAGCCTGCCTTTCTTATATTATGAAATATAATATAGTCCTACCCAAATGTTACAACTACTAAAAGTACTCCTGTTACATTCCCTTTAGTGGAAAAAAAAAATAAATCTGGCTTTTAGATCTCAAACAGTCTTTTAAAAAATTACAGTGATGCCATAACAGCAAGACTTAAAATAAAAAAGAAAAAAAGAAAAAAATCTTTTCAAATAACTTCAAAAGTTACTGGAGAAAAATGGGAGTAAAAATTATTGAAGCTTATCAGTTCATTGTAATATTTCTATATATGTCTCCAGTTCTGTAGTTTCAGGATAATTTCTATGACAAGTGTATTGACTCCATCTCTCCTCAATGTACTTAGAGGTCAATTAATTAATGAAGAATTCACAGTTTGTACATTTATTCTCTAACAATCTAGACTGCATTCGCTCTATCAAAGACATATTTTCTGATCATACGACAGTGAAGTAGCATCTTTTATTAGACCAGCTGATGCCATTAGAAGAAGTAGATGAGTCACTCAACTCATGACTTCAGATTGAACTCAGTGTAAATATTGATGCATCCTATGAACAGAAGCAGAAAACCCCATGGACTGAGCGGGGATATGCCTGCATTGTAGAAGTTCAGATGTATTATTTGAGCTTCTCTGTGAGAAAGTGTTACTTGGGGCTGTCAGGAGGTGCTGGTCTCAAGATTATGAATTCAAGCACTGACCTTGATCTCTGCACGTCACACAAAGCCAAGGGGGAAGAAGGAGTACACCTCCTCCTTTTGCCACCCCCATCCTTGTCCCCAGGCCATACACTCATGCTTTCTCTGCCCTAATAATTACTCAATTATTGCCACATGGAAGAGTTTCAACAGATGGTCTGGATCTGAATAAATTCTATTCCTGCAGGCCAAGGATTCAACAAAATTTGGACCCCATACCCCAGTGAGCCCTCTAGCAGCTGAGCCTGTGGAGCTGGCAACACGCCCTGAGCTTTTTAGCAGATGATGTATTTTGTGGGTGTTTTCTGAGAGTGCCTATCGAGACAGTAGATAAAGGGGCACAGGGATCTGGGCAGCAGCTGAGCAAGTATTTTAAGGATATATGTTTTAGATCTACATAGCAGTGAGGTAGTTCATAGGCAGCGGTGTCCTTTATTGATCTAACTGGAAACAGCTAAGGCATGGGCTTATTTATAGCTTAAATCCATTTTTACCGACGAATAGGAAAGACCTCATATCTGATCCTATTATTACTTTGTTTCCCCCACATTCCCCCTTGCCCTCCCCACAGTTTTGCCCCTAGACCCTCACAGCCTTGCTGCTCCTTCCCTGAGTCCTGGGTTTGCAGCAATATTCTGCATTGTGGAATGATGCTGTCCATTGAGACATTTTTTCCTTTTTCTTTTCTTTTTATTTTTACATTAGTATCTGAACAAAGCAGGAAGACAATTAATAGATTTTAAACTGAGAGGCCATTATGATCAGCTGCTTTGACCAATTGTATAAAATATGCCGAGGAACCTCGCCCAGTTCTTTCCACAAAGAAATGCACGGGCCAGAGATAGGCATGTTACATAGCACAGATCGGTCCTCAGCAGCAACACAGGAATACCTCAGGAGCATCTGACAGGGCAAACAGGGCTGTGAGAGGGCAGCCCAAGCTGCCAGAATAATACCGTGTGGCAGCTCAAACAGCAACATTTATTTCAGGACTGGCTTAAATATCACAGATATCCAAAAGCAATTTCTGTGGAAGAAAACGAAATTTGTCTTACATGCAATGATAGTAACCATATAAAAAAAAGATTCAGGGCCTGTTGTATGGTTTAAGTATGTTTAAATTGGGCCGTGATCTGTGGAATGACAAGAAAGAAGGATTTGAAAAGAATTCTTTTTAGAAAAATCCATCAGCATATTCTGTCTCTGTTGGTGTCATCAAAGTGGCACAAGATATGAGTGAAATCAACTCAACATCATCTGGAAAGCACTGTGTAACAGCTACAGACTGAATTTATATAATACGTCCAAGGGAAAAGCAGTTTATTTTTAGCTGACCGTGTGTAGCAAACAGGCCTAGAAACTGAGACTGAAATATGACAAAACAGCATTATCCTGAAAAGAGAAATGCAGTAAGGAAAAAGAAAGAAAGAAAGAAACAAACACATAGTAAGTAATGAGAAAAAAAGATCAGGATTGACTACACAGAGCAGGAAGTCTTGATGCATTAAAAGTAAGTAAAAGTTTAAAAGAAAATAATTTATTAAAATGAGCTTTGTATGCTTTGCTTGTCTTTTTACAGATCATTAAAGAGGTACTTACAATGGCTTCATACCACACCACCTTGAGGTTTTCACCTCAGGCAGGATTACTTTTTGTTTCTGCTCCAACCCATTTTATTTCTGTCTCCTTACACATGCTCTCAACACCCAGCCAGGGATGAAGGTTTGGGATACTGTGAAACGGGTTGCAAGCTCTGTGCTTGGGCTGACCAAGGACAATTCTATTTTTTGGCAACTTAGAAAGGTGTAGCTTGTGATTCTTCCCACTAGTTTGTTGAAAACAAAACCTTTCAGTCAGTGTTAAAGTAAGCGTCCCCTCTGCCTCCATAGCAGGTGTGTACCTGGATCCCCCAGCACACTCTGCTAAAGCCCTTCCCAGAGCTGAAATATGCAGGTGGGATGTTTGGCTCCATCAAAGAGACTTCTGCAAATGCCATTTCCATGAGGGGTGAGGAGTGTCACACCCAGCGGAGGACAAGAACTTTGCTGCAGTGGGCGGGAGGAGCAGTCCCAGGTTCTTTATCCCGACTGCTGCTTCACAAGCTTTTGCCTGGTAGATGTAGCTCAACATTTCACTGCTTAACATTATTTAAAGTGCAATGTTTGGGGCAGGTCTATGGACTGAAGCAAGGACAGCTATCAGCACCTGCTTTATCATGTGGGGTCTGATCAGATAGTGGCAACCAAAGGCAGCCTGTGCCACCCTGGTCCCCACAACTCTGGCCCTGTGCTCCCTCAGAGACCCACTGGTGACGAGGCCATCAGCCACAGCGGGGTGGGAGAGACAGCACAAGGCAAACACATCTGCACTGAAAGGCTTATCTCTACCAAAAACCTCCTTCCACAAGAAGAAATTAATGAAGGAAAAAGAAATTAAGCTTTCAGGGCCTGTTATGAGTTCAAACACTTGTGTTAATAAGAATCTCAGTTTTAGTTTTTGTTTCTGTGCGAAGTACTCTTTCCAAATAACCATGATCTAATGAAAGATAAACCATCCAGATGTGCTTGTATAACAAAACATGATAGACACTGTGGACTCAATAAACTCTCTAACAATAACAACAACAGCAAAAAGTTGACGGAGGAACTTAAGAATCATTGAAAGTTTTCCAAAGGAAGAAAACAAATCCAGCAGGGTCAGCCCAAAAATATTTAAAGTCTAAAGCAATCATCTGAAATGTGCTTTTCATACTACAGATTTTGCTGGCACATCTTTCCATGTGGCTTAGAGCTACCTGCATTAGCAATGCATACATTAATTAGGTAGAGATACATAGGCAGTGATATATATATATATATATACACATTTTATGTAAATTGTCTATAGCATACAGCTTGACTCTTGTGTCTTTGATCTGCTGATAATCCCCAAGTGTGTGGATTTCAGCGGGCCAAATAATTTTTATCTCTGCTGGGAGTACTTTTGGCAAGTTTTCCATCAGTAGGAAATGAGCTGGAAAACTCTGGTGAAACTTCAAAGCAACAGCTTAAGGTGGTCTTTCATTTCATTAATTTCAGACTGTCTCTGCTATTTAACAACATACTGAGTTCTTTCTCCCTAACACACTTTTAAAAACTGTGAACAAGATGAATTTACGAAAATCATACATGAGATATGTGAGAGATCCTGCCACTCTGGAATACAGGGCATTTTCCAAACTATAAAGATACTAAGGGAAGTATTAAAGCCTCAAACACTGTCCCTTACTAGAGTATTTATTTGTACAAATAAATTGACTTCAAATCTTTTTACACCTTGGAGTCATATTTGCTGGGGCAGGAGGCGCATTGTTAATTTGTTTGATTATTTTCTGCTTTAATTTTTCTCGCCATTTTGTTATAAATATCCATTCTTCTCCATCCCACATTCTGTGACAGCAAATTTCTGAGCTCTAGTAATGGTCTCAGGTACGTCTCACATGGCTACAATAAATTAGGGAAGCCTGCTGTAACTCATACTAGGAAGATGGGAAACCTAGCTGTCATGGTTTAACCCCAGCCAGCAACCACAGGAGCTCGCTCACTCCCCCCAAGGTGGAATGGGGGAGAGAATCAGAAGGGTAAAAGTGAGAAAACTCATGGGTTGAGATAAAGACAGTTTAATAGGTAAAGCAAAAGCTGCATATGCAAGCAAAGCAAAACAGGAATTAATTCATTACTATCCCTCAGCAGGCAGGTGTTCAACCATCTCCAGGAAAGCAGGACTCCATCATGCAAACAGATTACTTGTGAAGACAAACACCATCACTCCGAACATCCCCCCTTCCTTCTTCTTCCCCTGCCTTTATATGCTGAGCATGATGCCCTATGGTATGGGATATCCCTTTGGTCAGCTGGGGTCAGCTGTCCCAGCTGTGCCCCCTCCCAGCTTCTTGTGCACCCCCAGCCCACTCGCTGGTGGGGTGGGGTGAGGGGCAGAAAAGGCCTTGATTCTGTGTAAGCGCTGCTCAGCAGTAATGAAAACATCCCTGTGTTATCAACACTGTTTCATGCACAAATCCAGAACATAGCCCCATACTGGCTACTATGAAGAAAATGAACTCTATCCCAGCCACAATCAGCCCACTAGCTAAAATCCAAAGGGCACAAAAGCAATCTCTTCCAGGGCTTAAATTTTAAGATAAGGCAAGACACAAGTATATGTAATTAGAGGGAGAATCAAAAGATGTCTCAGTAGTCATGTCTTCAAAAATATCATAAAAGGTCACCTGGACTCAGAGGTGAATGATGTGCAGAGAGCATTTAACTGCACCTTCTCTTGGAGCAACTGATCCAGTTATTAATTGTCCAGCCATTAACTGGGGCTGTGCAAACAGCTTCACATGCCAAGTGAGGTCAGGATATATTTGACTTCTTGAACATTATTTGCAATTGCATTTCTCTCACTTTTAGTGTAAACATTATTCTTAAAACAGTCTGCTTCCTTCTCAGAAGTAAGTGTCACTTACCAGCAACAATGTTACTGAAAATCACAGAAAAGAAGACTGCATTTACATAACTATAATTCCAATTCTTGGCTAAACACCTACAAAGCAACACAACAGGGTCTGAACTAATTGGTCGCCGTAATGCATAATCCTATCCCAAGAGAAAGTAGAAACCAAAAAAGTTTTTAAAGTGACCAGTTAGAAAAAGAAACTGTATCAATATGAATGGTTTCGATGTTTATTTGATGATGGTAATCTTGAAGGAAAAAACAGGAGATGATGCAGCTCTGGAAGACCATTTATTTTTTCAGAGCGTTGGAAGAACATGGGATCTATTGACCTGGAGCAGCAGGAAGAACAAAATTAAGTCCAATGGCAGTGCCCCTGGCAGCAAATAAAAGCTGATGTTTTGGGGAATGGGGAGGCCAGGAGCCAGCACACACCAGCGAGCTTGCCAGAGCCACAGCACCACCAGCGACAGGGTTGGATTTGGGCTTCATCTCAGATGTTACCTTCCTGTACAGCTGCTTCTGCCGTATGGTACAGCACGATTTCTCTAACCTGTATCAGGTTGTGTGCCCTACTTCTGCCTAAAGACATCTGCAGACAGAGGAAGGATATGCCCAGAGATCTGATTACCTCTTCCTCAGTTCATAAAAGGAGGTTCTGCATGAGCAATGAGGAAGCAGGGAGAGAGGCAAAGCAGGTTAACTATTCTCTGGTTAAAAGAAGCATTGGCAAGAAAGAAAGGGAGGCATCCCCCCAAGGCACCCCCCAAGCAAAGGAAAATAGAGCGGGTACCCCACAGATACTACATCTGTAGGTATCTTGTGTAACAGAAAAAAATCTCCAAATCACTCAAAACAGGAATAGGGCCAAATGCTATTCCTCAGGTCTAAAGGACCATTACAGACGGCCCTATTGAACTGGCAGCAGCACCAAGGAAGCAGAGGACTCCAGACACTGCTGGGTGGAGAAATGGGCCTGGAATATGACCTCAAACCTGTGACTGGGGGCTGTCAGTAACGCAGACTCATTAATTTGGGTACGAACTGACATTAAGGACAGGTTAGTCAGCCCTTGGACATAAGCTGTGGCTGGAAAAGGATGGGATCAGTCCCCATCTTCACAGTGTTCCACTACCGTGATTGTACTGAAAATGCTATCAAACTAATTCCCAGTCCTTAAGGCAGAGCACATGACCACACTGCCACAAACAGGGAGACTGTGAAGCTGACCAGATCGCCCGATGTAGGCAGATCTGTTGGCTGTGTATCAGGGATGGGGACTGAATGTGGATCTCTGGATTTCCTCAGGGGATGCGCCTTCGCCATCTGCTTTTCAGAAGTGGTTCAGATGTAGCACAGAGCAGAGGAAATTAGCTTCTATTTCTAGTACCAAAATGAACACTCCCAAAAGATCAATCTCTTCTTTTGATAAATGCTTATCAGTAATACTTCCACCATTTTGAGGTTGCACATAGGTAGGGACATCCTGCAAGACAATGCTGAAAATGAGTCCAGTTTGCTCAGAACCAAATTCAAATACTAATCCACTCCTAAACCTGCACTAACAACTGCAAAAAACCCACTCTGTCTTCCCTGTCTTCTTCCAAGGTCTAGAATGTGGCCATCAGCAAGGTCTCACGAAGAGCTGGAGTGGCTCAGGACTAGGACTAGGAGCCATTGCCTTGTCAGTTCACCAGGGACTCCACTAGAGAAACCGTTTGCACTCCACTGCCATTTTAGAGGCAAACCATCGTAGGTTTGCCTACGATGCTGTAACATCGTAAACAAATGCTGTAATTAAGGGTAGGCCAGGTTTACTCATCTCTTATTGCTCAACCAGGAACACCAACTAGGTGAGTTTGTCCTTAGATAACTGAAAAAATGCATTTTTGCCTGTGAAAATAGTTGTTATGCCTCCATTGCAAAAATAAAACAATCACAGATTGCCACATTAGTTTAAAAATTTTATGACAGATTAATGTTTCTCTGAACTTGAAGTCCTTTTAAAAGTGGCTTGGAGAAAAAAGAAAAGCAGCTTCCACAGTGTTTCACTGGCACATTAAGTTATGCATTCCAAGTCCTGGAGGTGAAACGTTTTCAGAATTTATGGGAGCTCTAGGCTTCCAGTCCTCATGCTGAGCCAGCTATTAATACATGACAGAAAGCATCTGTGATCTACTGCTCGCAGGGTTCAAGCCCCAAAGCATCCAGAAAGCCTGTGCATAATCCTTCACTCACACGGCTGATTGACTGCACCACACATAAGTCAATGTGATGTATACGCTCTGATGTGACAAGTCCAAAATATAATGTACTCTACAAATGACTTGATCTTAATTAGAAGAACAAGGGTCTTTTACATGACAATTTTCTTATAGAAAAAGGCATAGGGCATTCAGAGATATTAATGTCAGCATCAGTCATCATAAAACACAGAGACAAGATCTATTTTAAGGCTTGTGGATATGAAGTACCCATTAAAAATGGGATTATGCTACTGCTAATGGGAAAATGATTGCCATTCTGACTTCCCACTAAACCAGACTGGGGCGTCATTATGAAGATAGTAGCTCTTTACAGAGAGAATAACAGCCTGGTCTTCTGTTGGAAAATGCCTGTCCCATTTCTTTGATGTCCAGGCTTCTGTTAATCTCTATGTGAGCACATAGGCAAGTACAAAGCACACTGGTGCAGGACCAGCCAAAGTCAAGTGGTAACAGACCTTTCTGAATCATACAGCCTTTGTCACATGAATGTTTCTAGCCTGCACTGTTTTGGTGGGGTTTTTTTTTTGTTTGTTTGTTGTTTTTTTTTTCTGGAGGACTGTATCAAAGCTGTCTAGCTGGAAAGAGATTTCATTCACTTCAGTCAGCATGGAAATATGTCTGGTTTAAACTTGAATTTTGAGGAGAGCATATTTTCACCACTTTGGTCTATCTTGAGTAATACAATTACTCTTTTTTACCTGTTGTGGCATTGGCACCTGCTATCTAGCAGCTTTTCCCTGTTGGTGCAGTTTCTGCAATTAAGATGTCAGGCTGATAAGCAGGGAAATTGTGTAAGTGGTGTCTATGGGAATTCTGACCAGATGAAAAAAAGGGAAAGGAAAAAGGTGTTATGATAATACCTGGCGAAAGTAAACATATAGATAGAAAAGAGTGTCTCCCTTTGCAGCTTGTCTCAGAGCACTGCATGGGCGAACAGGCTGTGCTCTGCAAGGCAAAAAAGGCAAAGCCCAAGGAAAGCTTGGGTAAGGTCTGCAGCACAGCCTGTGAAGTGGCTTATCACACTCCTGCCATGAGGATGCACCCCTGCGGTGCCTCTTGCCTTTCTCAGGCAGCTGCTTGCTTTGGGTGGTGGGGTGGGTTTTCTTCTGTAGGAGAGTTCTGTATTAGGGACCTGTGATTGCAAGACTGAGCCACTGAAAAACTTACCTTGCTCATCTCCCTGAAGTCAGGGCATGGAAATATGGATGTGAGACCCCATGATCTGGAGAATGATTTCCCCAGGGACAGTCATTCCTTGCATTTCAGGGGCACTGACTATCTCATTTTCCAAAATGTAAGTAACTCAGCTGCATAACTGGAAGGAGAGCAAACTCATCTAGACTCTTCCTCATAAACAAGCAGCTGTATGTGCACAGCCATCACATGCTCAGCTAAGTACAATCCACACATTGCAACGCCAATGGGGGAGGATGGAGATGCAATCCCCTTAGGTCACCTAGGAAAGCTGTGCCTGTTCTCACATGCTGGAAATACACGGTCTGAAACACAAGGCAGTATATATGGGAACAGACCACAATAGCAATTTCCTTCACTGGCTAGATTAACAATTGTGAGGAATGGACACTTATATTCCAGGATCTGTTCTCACAAGAGAATTGTGGTCAATTCTATCATGTTTGGGCTAAATCCTCTAATGAGAAGTCATTTTAACTCACCTGATATGGAAGAAGCCCTTGATTTGACTCCTTGCTCCACAAAAACACATCGCATTGTTTATGCCATTTTCACCAATTCCAGTTCACCTCAATGCACAAGCAGAGCCTTTGGATTGGGGATCGATAGAAACTGAACTAAAAAAAATCATTGTTACAATTCAAAACCTACTGGAATGAAAACAGGAAAAACTTATAATAGACTCGGAGTGATCAGAGTGAAAACTGGGGCTGCCACCCATGTGTTCAGTATGGCCTCTGTGTGAGCCAGAGACCATAACATTTGCAGAGAAAAACGCACATCAATTCCATAGCACGTTAGATCATTTGAATGTCTACAGATATACACTGTAATGGGCTGCAACTTGTCATAGTGACAATCCACAAGTCCAGTGCTGTTCAGATATTTTAGTCTTGCAAATGTGTTTTTCTCCAAATGAGTAACGACTATTTAGAGAAAAGTGGCAGACAGGGTCAGGCAGCAGCAGAATGAAGAGTGAAAACTTGAAAGATGCTAGATGAATATTTATGCAGAGCAATCTTCACTCTCACATTATGGTGCATAATGGGATCAGCAAAGCTAACGGAATTCACGCTGTGTGAACTTCCTCTGTGAGAACTTAGTTTAATCTGCACATAAGACTGACAACCCGTGAACACAGAGAAAACGTTCAATGACATGTAAAAACTTCATTGAAATAATGTTTCTGACTATATCAATGTTCTGGCAATGACAGAATAAACAACTTTTTTTTTTTTTCCAGGCAGATTTTAAATCCACAGGCCACTTTTTTGAAATAGCATCCAAACATTGTCGCAGCAGACTTTGTTCTTTTGTTTCGCTGCTGATTTGGTATGTCCTACTGGCAACTGAAAAGCATCCATGGGTAATGAGGACAAGGATTTCAGAACAGCCTGACACTGACCATCACTTAAGGGCTGGTGATGACGAGGAACAGCCAGGCAAATTTCTGCTCTGATATTGCAAGATTTGTCAAGGAATAGTTTTCATTGCAAAATGAATGGCTGTTGGCTGACTTTGGAGAGGCTCTCTTATTTTGCAAGATTTCCTTCCTGAAGTGTCCAAAACTCTGTCTCGGTGCACACGGGCAGTGAAATCCATTCCTGTGCTGTAGTGTCAGCCCAAGACCTGGAGATCAGCCTATTCCTTATGGGATTCACTGCACAGATAGGTCTACATTTCATCCACTCTCTGTATTTCTTGTGAGCAGATCACTACAAAGCCCAAGAACCTATTATGACCCATCATTATGCAGAACCCCCCAAATAGTTGATTACCTGTGGCTCAGTACCCATATATTTAGCATAATCTAAACTCTTTATGTTTATACAAGGGTCTTAAAAACTTGCTTAACAAGACCATTTTTTTCCTTGACATTTCTACAATATACAGACATTGTTACTGCTTTGAGTCTTGATTTAAATATTAGAAGGGCAGTTTTCCTTACTGTACTTTAGCATTTCCTTTTCTAAATAGGGGCCCTGCTTCATCCCTGTACTTCACTGAATGCTTCAGCACGTGTCTAATCCTTTGAATTCAAGGATATATGAAAACTGTCTACTGAATCTGGACCTCTTGAGAAACTGGAAGACAACGCAATTCCAGTTATCTGAAATAGCAGAACCCTCCAAAATACTCATTGTAAGTATTACCTATGAGTTTATGTCTAACCATTTTTCTCCAGAACCTGCACATCTACCGTTATTCAGTAGTGACCAACAACGTATCAGAAGCACATCAGTTACAGAGAGAAGCAGCTACCTTACATGTGACTTAAAACAAGAATATACAAAACAAACTTTAAAAGATACAGAATTTAGCCCATACTAGTAATCCTCACTTTCCCTTCTGCTGCCAATTTGTTCAAGAGGCCATGTACCACCTGCACGCAGGGCCCAGTGATCCTGGCAGGGCCCACCAGCCCTCTCCTGTGCACAGGGCCGGAGGAAGCAAAGGCGTGAGGACGGGGGATGGAGCCGTCTGCAGAGCCATTCTCAGCTGCAGGAGCCATTGCCATCAAAGCATTTTTATTTTTTTTTAAACAGAACACTTTTTGTTTCAACACCTTCTTTAGAAAGCATTGCTTGAAGCCGCGGGGTTTGGGGGTTTTCCCCTCTCCCTCCACGGGAAGGTGGGGGGGCCGCCTGGGTTGGGCGCTGCTTCCCAGCACCCCCCCGCCCGCCCGGGCTTCCATCAGCGCTGCCGCAGCTCACTGGGGGGCCCAGGCAGGCGTGCAGGCGTGCAGGCAGGCAGGCGCGCAGGCAGGCAGGCAGGCAGGCCGCCGGGTGCGCACCCCGGGTACGCGCTCGTGCGCCCCCGCGCGCCTTTGCGCATGCTAAAAATAGACGGGAGCGCCTGACAACTGCCTTCTGATTGGCTGCCGCTGAGGTGCCGCCAGCCTATGGGAGCGCGGGGCGCGGCGAGGCGCGGAGGCCGGCGGCCGCCCCGGCGGGGCCGGGCCG
>VZTV01083579.1:185-12961 GCA_013400875.1 Anhinga rufa | reverse complement strand
CCCGGGGCCTCCGCAGGCCGGCGTGCCGGCTTCCGCCCCGCCGGGCTGGCGGCGTCCGCAGCGCTCAGCGCGCCTTGGCAGGTTTTTGCATCATGCCTTTCCTCGTGTAAATGTACCACCTTCACGGGAATTTGTTACCAAGCTGTTTTCATGTATTTTGTAGGTTCTAAAGACGTTTCATGGACTTCTGTGTGTGAAGTAGTACCTGAGGTGGCAAATTCCTAAATCGGGAACAACAGGTAGCTGAAAGGACCAAAATAGAGTAGAAGTGTAATTTTTTTTCATGGAATTACCAAGAACAGTGTTAAAACAGTCACAATGGAGAATTAGGAGAATGCCCTCAAATGGAATTTCAGATAAAATATTGTATTGTATTGTCTTGTATTCAATACACGATAAATGCAGCAAATCAATTGTTTTCACCGGAAAGAAACTCCAGCTTTACATATAAATACAGTTATGCAGGTATATATTAAAAATAAAAGTTTGGTATCTGCTAGTGCTTTATAGTCACAAAATGCATGCTGGGGGAACTTGGAAAGCAGAAGTAGGAGCTGATTAGCAGGATGCTGTGTCCTAATTTATTCAGCACTGGGTAACACCTCTGGAACTGTTAAAAGATCTCACAGCCTCAAGGAGTGGTTTGACTCTCTTACATCTCTTTTCCAGAACCTCTTTTCTCATGGGTGCCACACAGACTGAGCATCACAGAGGTGCCAGTCCAAGTGTAGTGAAGGTAACAACTGTAAAGAAGAGAAGTGAAAGAAGATTTTTTTTTTTTTCCAAAGAAATTTGCATCTTCTCATTTTCACTGAGCCTGTGCCTTGGTTCACACCAATAGAAGCAAGCAAGCAGTTCTGTGTTCTGATCTGCTTTGAAACGTCTAAAAATCATGATTTTCCGTTGCTTTTACATTAAGCACAGGTAGCCTTCAGTGGATGAGCATTATGTTGCCCATATGAGCTGTTGGTGTCAACTTGTAATTTACACACTAATTGCTTGGAATCTTTAGCAGTAGAAAAGTTAACTGTCCACAATTCAAAGTATTTCTTAATTATAAAAGGAAAGTACTTCACAGCAAAGAGTGTAACCAAAAATTATCTACTGCCAAGTGCCAAAACACATGTGAAATTAATAGTAACTCCTGGGAACGGAAGGAAACTGATTTCTTGTGTGGCAGTTTGAGGCTTCTAGCATGAAAAAGGAAATCATTGTTCATGTGTTCTGTTAACTTCAAATGTAACGGTATTTTCTGTGTGGTGATGGCATTCAGGAGAAATAGCATAATAACTTGGGTGCTATTAATTCAGAGGTGGTGGGAGTTATGTAGAGAGGGACCATTCTCCACATGGGTTCTGAGCACTTCTGAGGGCTTGTATCGCCCCTTGCAGCTGGTGGGACTTTTCCAGTGTGTACACAGTCCCCCTTCCTGTCTCAGGGCAGCAGCAGAAATTCTGTGGTTTTTAACCAGTCCCACCATTTGATCGCACCCAAATCCTCACCTGTGTCATCGCCTTACGAACCCAGAATGAAGGGGTTACGCCTTTTTAGCAGCGTAAATGTTTGTGTTTCTCTTGGATTTAACTGAAGGACTTCTCATGAAAGTCATAAATGTGAAACTTCTTTAGATTTGCCCTTTTGCTGTATAAGAGAGTCCAGCTGGTTTTGGTTTTGCTATGTGCAGCTGCAGGTACCTCCAAAGTTTAGCAAAGCGTAATACCTTGGAGATCTGTGTCTAAAGAAGTTTATACTGACTTTTAATATGACATCTGTACACTTTCAGTACCACTGCTTCAAGATTTGTCGAACACTAGAGATAACTTTGTAGATTAGTCCTTCAACAAGAACATCTTCTGCTTTTATTATTTTTTTATAAATTGCTTAGTAAACTTTTAACTGTTCTACTAGCAGATTAATCCCACATATATTTTTAATTTTCATCTTCATATTTGTCATACATTTCGTCTTCAACACTGTTTCTTGTAATGTCATGTATAGCTTCAGTCTCTTACCTTTTATAACTTCTGAATAGCCAATTTACGGTGACATGTCTGGCTGCACAAGCTCTGTTATGTAAATACAATATTTTATGTTGATTGAGGTATACAGCTCTTAAGGGCATCTGTTCAGGGATGCATGTATCATTTCTTTCCCTACAGTTTTATATAGTCCTTTTCTGAGATGCCTATATTGTATTTTCTCTACCTTTCTCCATAGCCAACGCCTCTGGGCTGCTTTTCTGAGGGTTTTAATTATCGTGCTGTCTCTAAGACAGTTACATAATTAAGTGGTTTTCATTTTCATTCTGAATTTGGTAATTATAACTAAAAACAGTGAAAAGTGCATCAGCTGCAATATGGAGAAACTCAATCATTAAAAGAAAATGTACCTAAAAGAGAAACACAGTTGAGAAGATTCTACTAATAACCAATAAATGAAATTAAAATTAAAAGGAAATAGGGAGAATTGAGTGTAGTGGACTCTGTTAGTCTGTTGCTTTAAATGATAAACTTTTTGTAGCTTTGATGATCGCAAAAATGTTATGCTGCAAGGAAAACTTATAAATACAATTGTAGTAGTTAAAAGAAACATTTCCCCAAGTATTGAAGAATAGTGTGCAGAAAGGACAGGTGGTTTATTGTTTCATAATTGTCAATGTTTAATATTTTAAATATAGATTCTTTATTTGATCTCCCTAGTTCTAGCACTACCCCAGTCACATGTGTGTTTGTATACATATATACTTTTCATTTTTTGATTGAAACAGATGGCATATCTCCTCTTCCAAGGCTCAGGCAAGGGGAAATAGGAAATATGATAGGATTAAAATTATTTTGCAACAAGAAGATATCTTTCTGATATCCTATTTCCCATACACCTGTTAGTCTTTCAACAAGCAGTGACAGTAAACGCTGAGAAATAGGGTGTGTGTTTTGGTTGCGGTGTTCTGAAAACCCTGCCCTGTTCTTTGAGGGTTCTTTGGTATTCAGTTCCTATGACTACCTGTTTTTCAAAAACAGAAGTCTAGAATTTAGCAGCTGAACTCCTCTAAGCTCAACAGTAATACTCCTACCAGCCACAAAGGGAGCAGATTAGGCATTTGTTCCAGCTCTATTAGAAAACCTCTCTCCTAAATCCACCAAAGTCACCTGAGGCTCAGTGCCTTTAAAAATCAGGTAATTTCTTAAAGCATATAAACATGAGTTCAGAAGCCTGATTTTCAGCTCTTCATTGTGAAGATTGTTAGACAAGCTTAACTTCTGCAGAAATACTACAAAGTCAGGGTTTCTAGAATTTAAGATATATATATATATGTGCTTCAGGGAAGGTTTGGAATGCTATGAGTAAAATGCTTTTTTCTGGCCTCTGGAGTCTGTATATATCATACATGTATGCATGAAACATTGTCCATGTGACTGTGCAGTGCAGGACATGTGATGTCTCTGGAAGTCCAGATGAAAAAATGGCCTGAAACAGTTCGAGGTCCTGATTCAGTCAGAAGTTTCACATACACTTATGCTGCCAACATCAGTGGGTGTTTAATCGAGCATTTATGCTCTTTGATGAATTTCCACTCAGTCCTGCAGGAACGTCTCTTCAAATGCATGTTTGAGATACATTTCTATCAGTAGTGGCTGTGAATATTTTGAATTTTAACATCTACTTTAACACTTACTAGATGAATACAAGAGTTACATAAAATGTGCAAGATGTTTATTTGGGGGCTCAGTCCTAACCTGCTGGTAAAGCAGGTTTCCCAGAGCATGGGGTATTCTGTATTTGTGTCAGCATGCTTGTGGCTGTAGCCTAGAACTTGATCACAGAGGAAACCTGGACAGGCAACCATTAAAAATTATCTACTTTCTTCATGTGAATCTTAGCCATAGGACTGAGACCTTCAGAACATGTTTTGAGATGTATTTTATGAATGTAGCGATTCTAAAGCTATAATTCACATCCAGATTTATGATAATAAAAACAGAATGAAGAGCAAAGCCTTCAATTTAGCATTTAAGTCAATCTCTGAGTTACACTGAAAATCAGAGTGAAACCTGTCCTGGTGGTCATGAGTGCCTAGCTTCTTAAATCTCCATGTTACCAGAGAAAGGATTAAATGGGTCAGGGGTCTAATTTAGTAAAACAATTCCTGTTTTCCCAGAGGTTTCCAGGGACCTTCTTGGTGAATACGGGGTTATTTTGAGAGACAAAGCTTCAGAAATTTGAGCTGGCGGAACGAAATGTGCGCAGTTCAGAGCTGTGCACCTCTAACTCCGAGTCACGTGGCTTTGATATGTGGCCCATAGCTAATCTGTGGTGTTCTGTTAAACAGCAAAATTGGTAGTGTTTCAGTGGCAAATTTGGTGAGCAGGCTACATGTCAATCCACAAGAAACTTGAAAAGATTGATGATTGTCCTTTGACTCCAGAACCTGGGGAGTTGTTTTGAAGAACAAAGGTCTTGCATTATTTCTTTAGGGTGCTGACCATGCATGTGTCAGGCTATATTTCGTATCAGAAATGTAATAACCACAGTCAAATGTTTCTCTAGTTTCCCAATAGCCACATTTTACAGTTGTATCATAGTTTTTCTGGTAAACCATACTTCAAATACCATATTTTTATTCAACTTTCACCAGCCCACATTTGCCACTCAATGTTCAGTGAGCCAGCCGCTGCTGGAGGAGTGCCAAGAGGTGTCAGTACTAATTCACGTTTTGAGAAGGCAGAAGATCCCATAGACATGTTAAGATTCATTATCGATCAGGACTTTGTCTCCATACACTGAGGTTACTATTTTCACTGGAGCCAGGAGTCATACTGCTTTGATGAGGAAGTAACTTGGACCTTGTCCAGCTATTGATATTTCTAAAGTGATGATCTGGCTCTAAATCTGGCCGCAACGATGCATTGCTTCACCACACAGATCTTATTACATGTGCCTGTCATTAGTAATGCTTCTGACTTCAACTTTTGAATGCCTTGAACACAGAGCCTAGTGGTTTTAGTTTTAATAGGTTTTGTGTGTAAGGCTGTTCATCCTTTTACTCTTGTATAGTGTTGCCAGTGGATTGCTTACTATCACAATTGTAAGAAAGTTGCTGTATGTGCAAAATGTGCTGCTTGGGGGAATTGTGCAGTACTGGAATACTTTATATAAAAAAAGTAATCTGCACTGGTTTTCACCACAGAGGTTCAGAATTTAATACTGAGGTCAACATGATATGTCATCTTCTTCAAAAATTGTAATTTTTTATATTCATAAACCTCTCTGTGTGACTCACTCAGCAATATTATGGTCTACTAAGAATATCTACTACAGCACAGAGAATTCTGGACTCAGTGGTCCAAAGTTGCTTTTTCATTTGTTAGAGCTTGTATGAGTTGATGGAAATGTCACCAAGCTACAAAATGAGTAACAAAACCTGGATTTAGTCTGGTGGTTTTGGCTGCCAACGAGCGTGCCTCTCTCAGCTCACGCTGTGTGACAGCACCTGTAGCACTGCGGGAGTACCCGTGTTCTGGCAGAGCAGCCACTGCAAATCCACTTGCACCTCCTGCACTGTGAGGCTGAAATGCAACCTGAGCAAGGCCAAGGTGGTGTTGGTTAGAGAATAGAGATGGTCTGAAAGCCAGGGTATTTTTCCTTTTTTTATGCACATGCGCTACCATCAAGTCAGTGCTCTTGCCTGACTGCCAAGTCAGCCAGGACATCAGATGCAAGGTGTTGCTCCTTTCACACTGCTAGGCAATATTTTAAGTAAAAGCTTGACTGCTGTACTGTATATGTTTGTCACTTCAGGTGAGATTTTTCTCACTGAATTTAGATACTTGCTCTACAGAGGCCTATTCTAGGTCACGTTTTAGTGTTTAAGTGTACTATTGTAGATGTCTGTGTCTGCTGTTGTAGTCATTCATATTAATAGTTTGAATACCATATTCCAAACTAGTGCAAAATATGACTGCCTTCCTGTCTGTATGCTGCTTTATCAAGGAGACTCCTTTTTTTTTGAATCCGATGAATCCATTTGTGATGAACAAGCCTGTTCAAGGGCTTGGTCTTCAAGCTCGTTAGTAAAAAGAGAAGAGCACCTGTGATTCTAAAACTAATTCCATCTTAACATTTGTCTAACTTAACTAGCTTTACAGGGATCTTGTCAAAGCCTGCTATTGGAAGAAGTCTCTGATGCCACATTAATTCCAATTGGGATATATGTGATATTAGGAAAGGGGTATTTATTAATATTTCATTATTTAAGGGTATACCCAGGCTTTCTGCTATGTATTTGCAACCTCAAGATTTCTGTGTATTTTTCGTTTGTCTACGAGTTTTGGTGGTAATAATAGTAGCCTGGCGTGCCTTTTGCCATTTGCCCTGTGCTCACACATATTTCATAAGTCAACTAGCAGAGTCATCACTGTAAATATAGTCATTTTTGCTTTTTTATTTTATTTGACATGAGGAACAAAAGCCCCAAACATATTTCTAGTTTTATATACCTTCTTAAATGCTTTTTATACAGACTATGGATTCAATAAACCCTTTAGACTGGTTGAAAGGATTTTCTTTTTTCTTTCCTTATTTTAAATGAAGGTAAATTAATCCAATTTAAAACTGTTCAGTAAGAATATTTATTAATCATTATTTGGGTGCATAATAACAGGAGTCCCCCCACTTTGCCTTTATTTTTATTTAAAAGTATGGAAATATTCTTTAGATGAAACTGAGCAAACTGAATTATAGCTATGCTTTGCTTCCCTGAGTCTTGCACTTCACTCACTGCAGAAATTAGAATATGGAAAAAATAAAAACCTAATACCAAGGAGATAAAACCAGCACAATGCAAAAGAAGATAATTACATTGCTCAGCTGTCACAAGGCCAACATAAAAAAAAAAAATGAAGTGACTCATCTTCCTTCACATGCACAGCCTGCTCAAACATACATATATAATTATTTATTTGTATGGTTTTGATTCTTTAGCCAAATGTCGCTACTTTATAATGTGGTTTAACCACTTAGGGATTTTGTTCAAAGTCTTCATTTAAAGTTTTATCACTGAACCACAAAAAAGTGTTCTAGGCTCCAATGTAATTAAGTTGCATGCAAGTATTACATATCACTAAATCTTACTTTGTATGAGTACATGAGTTCAAAGACAGCTCTCCTGCAAAGATAAGATACAATATGCAGTGAACAAGGGCTGCTTTCTAGTGAAGGCATATTCCTTACCAAACCAGTGTATCAAGCAAGGGTATGCTTGAGACATAAATGTCAGGAAGTCTTTATATAGCATTGTAATTTTGACTTTGGAGGTAAGTGGACCATTAACTTTCTTAAAAGAAAGTGTGGTTTTGAGAGTTTTACCTATGATCTTATGAACAAAATCTATAAAACTCTGCAATACACAAAAATGCTGGAAAGGAAGAACAGTGGTATAAAACCTTTGAAGAATAGTTGCCATTGATTTAAAACCTTGACAAAATGTGATACTCCCATGAGGTGGAGACTCTGAATTAAGCAATGAAGATTTTCTGGGTTGGAGGTGTAAATATACTTTTGTAGAGAGTTTTTACGCAATCCTCAAGCTGAACAAAGTGCAACAGTTTTGCCTCAGAACTTAATGTAAAGGTTAAGACTGAGCAAATAGTATTCATGCTAATATAGCTTTTTTTTTCCTGGCTGGGAGTCGTTCCTGGTTGTTGGGCAGTGTGTTATTGGTTCATGTTTGCTGAAGTTACTTGGATGACTTTAAATTTTCAGCCATTGAGTTATTTACAAACTGCTTGTTTTGACTTCATCCTGCTCTATTAAATATTTGCTTTGTTTCATTCTATTGAATCTAGTTAATCAGCGTCAATTCCAATATGTGCAATTCCTACCAGTGCAAATGAGAGCAACCCTTTTGCTTCTCTGACTGGCATCAGAAGGTGCTTTGGCAAATCATACTGCACTGACATGCTTCAGCATCTTTATCTTTCTTTGCTGAAACGGAAATGAGGAAAAAAGGTAAACGTAGTACAAACACATCTTTTTGTGACGTTAGTAGCAAACTCAGAAAGCTACTGTTAAAATAGGAAACTTCCTGAGCTGTATGAAAGTCAAACTGTTGAAGACAGTAGGACTACGGAGTGAAAGTAACTAAACAAAAAACTTGCTGACTGGTGTCATTTTCTTGTCGATCTCAGCAAATACCTACTCCTAGACAAGCATCATAAGTAGTGACCTACTTCCTAGAACTTATTTTCCCTTCTGTTTTTTAGAAATCTTTTGAAAAATTAGTTCAAAGGGAATAAAAAGGGTGACATTATGGTTGAACTTTCAGTAATCTAACTTGACTGAGGAATTGTGGTTGTTTGGTCTGAGTTCCCTCCCCAGTTAAAGCAGGGAAGGTAAGCACTGTCAGAAACCAGTTCAGCCAGTGCAATAATAGATGCATATGATAGGTCCTTTGAGGCTATATAATTCTTTCTGCAAACTAGAGATGCAAGAAGAGCTTACTTAGATGTAGATCCTCAAGTTACATGAAATGGAGCCAATGCTGAAAGAGACTGGGAGACTGGCATGAGTTCAGCAAAGACTGGCTGATGCAGTCAGGGGCTGGAGCACCTGTCCTGTGGGGAGAGGCTGAGGAGCCGGAGCTGGCTCAGCCTGGAGCAGAAGTGGCTCTTGGGGGGGGGGGGCTTATGAGGCAGCCATCAAAAAGATGGAGCCAGACTCTTCACAGTGAGGCAACATCCATAGGTTGAAACAAGAGCAACCGAGAATACAAGTAAAAATGTTTCCAATGACAACAGTCAAGTAGTCCCAGTCGGAATTGTGATCCTGTTTTACTGGAAGGTCTGACTGTCCAGGCCAGTTTGGTGAGTTGTTGGATCTCCACTGGTGTCTTCTGTCTCATGAAGTCACTAAAATGTTAGAAAAGGAAGTCATGTTGCTACTGTAAAAGCCTTTTAAGACAGTGCTCTGTTGGAAGATACTCTGTTGCATCCAGTCTGGTTGAGAGCTGTTTATTGTAAGCTCATTTCACATCATTACAAAGGTGTGACATTACAATATTCCATTGTTTTCTCCATTTTTTGTGTGTGTAAGATAACATTTGACCTATATCCAGCAGATTTCATTGTGAGTTTTATGAGCTTTTTATTACGAACACTGAGCTTTTATCTTTTTATCTGATCTTTTTTTAATCTCTGCACCTGAAGTACCCTTATTCTCTCAAAGGCCAGATGATGTAGCTCTTTGAACAAATGTATCTTGACATGTCGTATTCTTCTCTGATTTTCTGTCTCTGATTTACCCTATTAATCTCTGTTCAATATTGCTAAAGTGAGTTTACTACCAGCCCTGAAGTAGATCACAAATAAAGCAAAGTTCTTGTGGCCTCTGAATCATATCCCCCTTAAAAAATTCCTAATTCTCCATCCAAAGTTCTTTGTTCCTCACACTACAGAACTCATCCCACCATTACTAAAAAAAAAAAAATACAGTCAATAGGTTAGAAATGTATCCACAGACCTAAACCCCTCCACTAATGCTGTTGTTTTTCTGGAGTTTGTTGATTTTGTCCAGTTGGTTAAGTATGATATCTTATTTTTCTGGCTTCCCCTCAGTTTCTGTGTGAGAAACCTTGTATGTGCAGCTTAGCGTACCAAGATGCTAGCAACACAAACAAGCTGCAAGTGTCAGACTTCAAAAAGAAAGAACACAAAATGCACTCCAAAGGTCATAATCAAGGTGACAGCTCTACTATGAGTAGTCCATTCCCACTTTTGGAGAGGTGAGAGTTTTCTGAGGAGAGATGCAGTGCACTCTAACAGGATCAGCTTCACATACGTACTGACCACTGAAGTATGGCAGATATAGCCTGGGAAAAAAATGATCTAAAGGTTTAATTCCACCTTTCCTTTCATACACAGTGCAGCTCATTTCTTGTTCCATGGGTGGTGGGATGCCAGGGGACGGAAGAGGAAGACCTCATTTTTTCAAAGAGATGCGATGCGTGGGTTTCAGTACAAGGTAGTAAATGATGGATAGCCATCTTGTGAACCTGTAGAGGTGAGACTGAGTCCCGAGTCTGTGAATAACCCTGTGTATTACCCAGGGCAATTACACGTTTTATTTTACTGTTGTTCTGTTGCCCCTCTTACGCTTTGCTTGTGTACTTTTATAGGAATACGTTCAGGAAAGAGATGGAGTCTGGCTGTGTGTTTGTTGATACCCTCAAAGGTTCTCTAAAATGTTTGAAAAATCATATTCTGGCTATTTCAAATACTTAAGTCATAAGAGCAACCTGTGTACTCTACAGCTTGGTGGATTTTACCAATACTGGTTCTTGATTTGATTGGCTTAGTTTCTCATCAATGCAAATGTGTTCCCGTCATTAGCGACCTGTGCTGATTTCACACTAAATAGAAATGAAACACTTATGAAGAAATACTCCAAGGTGGTTAAAATATTTTTGCATAATGGCTCAAAAGCTGAGTTTCGCACAGCTGGTTCTCCTTTCAGTCCCTTCATGGGAACTGGTTGTATTCACAGTGTCATCAGTATGCTTTATGTGGGACAAGGCTCTTCTGAAAGTTGCTGGTGTTATATCTGCAGGGATTTGCTTCACTTTGTGGAGAAGGCACAGAAAAAGGCATTTGGAATTGAAGGTAGAGGTTACCTGCTCCCTATCTGATACTGAAAGCAAATATAAACTCAAACCATGCTTTCCCGTACCTTGTATATCCTCTGTGTGTGTCTGAGTACTAACTGCTACAGCTGTTTTTTTGACCAATTTCATTCTCTTGTTTCTCATTACCACTATTACTGAGAGTTATTTGGGGGTTACTGCAGCACCAGGGTCCAACTGCAGTTTCAGGAAAAAACTTCAATAAAGCAACCATTGAAAGGGGACTTTAAGCCTAAAGGAATACATCTGGTGGAGTGCCCCTGAATTAATATTTTGGAGGGCATACTATTGATGATATCAGTGCCTTCAGGCTCAACGCCTGCTGCTTTCTTGCTCATTTAGAGGATTAGCATCTGAAGATATTCTTTGGGACACATGCTCCTTAACATGTGTGATGAAGGTTGAAAATCTATCTCTGCTATGCCTCCTCTCCATGATCCAGTAGAGGTTTTTCCACAGAGCACCAGTTGTACAAACTTAGCAGGGAGAGGGGAGAATTTCCAGTGTCTGCTGGTCTCTGCCATCCTCCACAGGCATGTGTAAAGGCAGCATGGCTGGATGTGTCCTGTCACATGATCTGGTTCCAGTCCCAGAGCTCTCCTTTGAGGTGGTGTACAAGGCAGCTGGAGTCTGTGAAGCCCTGTAGGCAGAGTGGTGGTGGGTGGATGTCAGAAGTAATTGGTGCTGGGACTTTCTATGAATCTTGATCCATAGCTGAGAGGGTATAAGTCCTCACTTCTGGCAAAGAAAACACTTCTCTGTCTCACAAAAAAAGGGAACAAAAAATACTTTGAACTGAGATATAGAACACATTTCTCTCACGTCTGTGTTACTCATTTGCAGGGGAGGGCAGAGTCTGTGATTATGGATCTTGATTTTGAGAGGAACGAGGAATGTCTCTTGAATGAACTGGTGTGCAGGGTGAGGAAGAGTCATACAGAAGGCTGAGGGATAGGCTTAGATTTATAAATTATAGCTCTAAGCTAAGACTGGAACTTACTTTTTAATGTAAGGCTTAAAGCAAAATCAGATTGTTTGTTTGTTTTCTTTTTTCTGAAAGGGAATAGAGGATTTGGTACTACTGGGCCTTGGAAGTTGGGTTTTGCAAGAAGAACCTTAAGAGAGCATAGAAGTTTAAAAAATAAAATTGACAGAAATGCTTGCCATTTTCAATACACATTTCTAAAGATCACCTGTAGCCAAGAAATGAAAAGGCATTTGAGTCAAATGACAAAAAAGCTTGTTGGTAAGACTCTTCTATGGTGTCTTTGTGCCACCTCAGAGTTTTCATTGTATTCCTAAAACCTCTTCAGTCACCTTTCTGTAATGATGAATTTGAGGACATGGTATTGCCTTTATATCTGTCTTGTCCTTCAAATCTGTTATAATAACATGTGTTCCAAAGTTCAATTTAATGTCTCTAGGGTTTCTGAAAAAAGAGAAACAGATAGGCAGACAAGAAAAAAAAAAAAAAACAAACACCAACCTTTAATTGAAATAAGCTGCAGAATCACTATATGGAGCTACATGAGTGCACAATGAAATTAGGAAACCTAAGGCAAAGAGAAGGATCACAGAGAAAGAAAAAGGAATGGGTAAGTGTATGATGTCTGTGTGTATTACATACGAGAGGGTTTTCCCAGCGTAACCAACACTCATTTTCCAGACAGCCAAGTGCTTCCCATTACAAAATGCACTGTTCAGCACTTGGAAATAGCCAAGCAAACTGAGTTTTCTTATGCTGGGTGTCTGCCACAGTCTGGGGGTTTTCTTGTCTTCAAATGGTTAAGCTATTTTTGTGAGTTGTTCATTTTGCCTTCTGTTTAAAAATCCATCCATGCTTGACTGTGCTATAAACCAGGTAAAATTGTCTACTTTATCTGCTGAAGCCCTGCCAGACATAAAAACTAAGGTATGTGGGGGGTTTAAACATTTTTTTTCTTCTCTCTTCTTTGCCCTGTAACCCATACATATGGGAAGAAAGACATTCAAGTTGCGTGCCAATGGCACAGAGATCTGATCTAAACTAATTGGGGCAAAGAACATGAGATAAAGAAATTGAGACTAGACATTGTTGGTGCAGCAGAGAAAGGCCAGTTTT
>VZTV01083575.1:743-16401 GCA_013400875.1 Anhinga rufa | reverse complement strand
ATGAGTAGAGATAGCAGTAATAGTGATGACATGACTCTTCCTCAACATGAGTCTTCAACATGAGTAGTAAGAAACCTGATCGATTTATTTGGAAGCTAGCACAGCAGACTTAGCTATTTAATCTTCCTGGGTGCTGCTATCTGTGCCTGTGAGATTACATTTGCCTGGACATGACTATCTGCTGCACAGTCTCCCCTTAGTCTGACTATAAGGTGTTTTCTTCAGAAAAAAAAGTGCCTTATCCGTATAAAGGTAGAGATAGAGAGCAAATCATATGACTGGTTTTTGTTTTCATTGATTTGTGTCAGCTGACTGATATCCTCTCTTTTCATAAAATTAAAGTTCTCCAAGGCAGACACTTCCAAAGTTACGCTGATGAGATATTAAACCTGAGATTCCAAAAAGTACCACCTTCTTGCATTCAGATATGTCTATGATGCAAAGAAGGTATCAGAACTAAAATAAATTTATGTGCAAAAGAAGCAGAGTGGTTTGTATCAGCCAGTCAGGAGGTGCTAATGGCAAGGCTGTCCAAGCCCCACATAGTCAAAGTAAGTAAAGGAAAATTCTTATATTTTTAATTCAATGAAAGGAGCAAGCTCTTACTTTTTTCCGACTCTCAGCACAGAAATTACTATTTGATATGAATCACACAGGCATCCAAACGTCATCGAGCTAAACATAATGCCCTAAAATGAAATTCCTCTTCAGACTGAATTTCTCCCTATCTGAGAATTAAGTGCTAAAAAAGCCATGGAATATACATAAAAATTAGAAAAAAAATGTTATGGAAATACAATTTAATATTTTTCCCCTCCATTCTCTCTGTGTTATAAAAGCAAAAGAAAGCCAGGTGAGAAAGTAAGGTTTTTATCCGTCTCCCCTATTCTCTACTTACAAACAAATGGAAGAAAATTAAAACATAATAAAAAACCTGCTGCTGTGAAATTAACAAAATATGCACTTTGTAACAAATAAAACACTTTTCTATGAGACATTCAGTTGAAGTAATACTTTTACTTAGACGTCTGTAGCTGGCAGGTCTACTACTGCCTCCAGTCAGTACTTGAACCAGAGATCAAAACTGATAGTGATGGATTCCTCTCTGTTTATCTAAAGAGGCAATATCCTTACGCTGAATATAATCATCAGAATTCAGAACCTGCTTCAAATTAAAATGTGCATGGATTTAGTGTTGTACAAAACATCTCTAGTATATGGATAAAAGTTACTCTTGTCTTTAGTTGTGGCCGCATTTCTGGCTTTGGTGAAGGGACCTTGTAAATTAGTAGCACCCTTTAAGCACCCTCCTATATAAATTAATATTATTATTGTGTCCCCTTCACTCTGCAAAGCACTGATAGTTAGACCCCTGAAAATGAAATGTAAACTTTTCCTGACATTTTATCTTTTTCTATTTTTATTCAGACACATTGCTTCTCCAAACATTTGCTTGCTGTAGAAAGACCTTTCTCAAAGAGACTCATTTAATTCCATGGCATGTGAGACATTCCTTTTTTGAAAAGGAGAGCAGCTGATATAGCATGCTGTAGCACAGAAGGAGTCCATTAAAATGCCAAAAAATATTTCTGGGGAAAGGAAAGTCAAAATATAGTGATATATGTCCTGTCACTTAAAGGCCATAACCATCTTGTTCTAGTTTATGATGACATGATGCTATAAATGATAAAGGCAATTAAGAATTTAAGAATTACTCCCATACTATTATCTGCTACCACACACAGCCTGTTTAAACATTTTTTTGGCTAGCAGTCAATGAATTGCTTAGCATGTGGTGCTCTTATACAAACTTTCAACCTGTAACTGAAGTAATTGATACATTTGGTATTTTGATATTGATATTGATATATAATTGATACACCTTCTGAAGCTGACAGAAGGAATGCTAAAAATTAAGAGGTGTGACAGGGGACCTCTCAGGAAGGTGCTTTTTACAGGATATACTTACTGCTATTTGGATTGTCACCTATAATATGATGTCGGCCACTCCAGTACCAAAGCAGCAATGTAGCGTCACGAGACCCAGACACTATGTAGCAATCACCACCAATATAGGACTCTGATCTGGCAAGGCAAGTCACAACATCCCAGTGGCCAAACACAATCTGAGTTAATTTTCCTGGTGGGAGTAAAAGTGATACAAAATCAGGTTTTTTAAGTACTTGCAGCATTTATAAATCATTAACTAATTAATTAACAAATATTCAGTTCAAATGTAATTTTTGCCTCATGTCCCTTAATTAGCATTCACTACATGCTACAACAAGATTAAAAATCACAAAGATAAAACTTATGGTTTCTCCCTTTTTATGTTCCTGTTGAGGGCTGTGCTCTGTGTCAATCCATAGCCTAACCCTTATTTCTGCAAATCAAGTCAGTGCTGCAGTCACTGAATATTAAGTGGAGTTACTGCTCCATCAGTATTTAAGCAATGGTGTTAGAACACTATTTGTGAATTTCATGAATGATATGCATAAGACAGCACATGAACTTTTCCATAATGGTACTACATTATGATATTAAAAATGTTTATTTGTTCTATGTTATATGTCAAACTAAGGTTTACTATGATCATCACCTCCTTCCTTCTATTATTGCAATCAGTTTTTAGGAACATACCAAAAGATACTAGGCTAAGCAATCAGAAAAAGAAACAAAATATTGGTTCCCGGTAGCAGGCTATGCAACCAACTTCCTTATTACATTAAGTAATTTGAGATAGAAACAATACAGCCATGAAAATATTGTAACAAAAATGTTGGTTGATCCTTTTGATATGATTGATTCCCTGAATATAACTATGGTTTTCAAAATTTACCACTAACAAAATTGTATGCCTTTCCATTTCCTTTTACGTCCTTTAACTTCCAAAAAAGAGTAATCTTAAAACTATTATGCTCAAACAATAATGAAGGATTTTATAGCCCTTTATCATTTATTAAGGGGTAATCATAGACATTAGATATGGTAGTATTAAGATGACCGTCCACTTTGTGACCTAAGAAGAAACAGGTGGTTGTATTTAGGGTCACCTGTTTCTGTAGAATAAACTCGAAAGCTCTTGTCCCAGAAACCACAGATAAGAATGTAGCGATTATCTGCTGTGACCACGAAGCAATGTGCATTGATCTGGATGCTCTGATCCACAAGGTCTGTGATCTGCCGTTTGTTCACACCAGAGTTATTGGCTGTAACAAAATGCAAAACACATTTTACAAGTAAGCTATTCCAACACCTTCCTGTCACCCACTTACAGGAGAAAATGAATACATTTAACTTTCAATGAACTGTGAATTTGTTGTTGAGTAAGCATTTTAAATATGAACATTTAAAGCTGTCTATATGGGTGTCAGAAATACAAAATTATTGTGAGATTCCTGGTTTCCCTTTGAATAGGACAAAAGATTTTACAGGAGATGACAATTTTTTATAAACCGTCTGATACACTGCCTAATACGTGGTAATGTTTTAACTGCCTTGCTGAAGTACTCTCTAAAACCAAATTGAACTAGGGGAAAGTGATGGAAATCCATTTAAAATCCCAAGTCAACACTAACAATGCTGTGGAAAGTCAATTCTTGCTGGTTGGTACCTCTCCTACAGAAAATAACCCAGCTTGTGTTGTGTGGCCTCGACATCCCCCATACCTGCAGAAGCTTAACTGGATCAAAGACTAATGAAGCAATTTAAATTAAATATGCTTTTTTTAACATTGTCTTCTCATCTACTCCTCAAGCGGGGAGCCAGGCCATTTGGCAGTAATGTTAAAAGAGGCAATAACACCTGGAAATTCCCCCAGGTAGAGGGAAAAGGAACGGTTCATGCAGAATCCTTCCACCCCACTGTCAGATGGAGCTAATGAGCTAATACTTCTCATGACACACAACAGACAGGATATGGCAATACAATAAAGGTGTGTTCCCTCTCACCTAATATTAACTTTCTAAAAGTTCAGTATATAATCTAAGTTAATTATCTATGCTCCCTCAATACTAACTGCAGAGAGAGACATCACTTCACATGGCAAATCATCTCACACTGTAATAGCTGTCCAAGTGCTAGACAACTCCACAGGACAGTTTCTCTTCCTACAGTAGCTATGGAGGGAATCTTGACAACTAACTTCAGATAACTGAGGTTAGGTGAGATAAAACTCACTCTGAGATACATGATTCTCCTACTGTAGGAACACGACAATGCAGATAATTCTTTTGTCCCTATTTTTGGTTATTCTGCTTGAATTGCTCAGAACTGCATGAAATAAGACTCAAGCAAAAAAAACCCCTTATTTTAAATTTGCTTGTAAAAGTTAATACCATGTTCGTGTACATTCCAAGAACACATATTTAAATCACTAGACCCTCTATGTCCATCCACTGAAAGATAACGAGTAAAAAATTCTCAAATTTCCAGAACAGGTGGGCACAATAGTTGTGCCCTGGATTTTGAGAGGAAAATCTGAAGAGAAAACCATTGTCATTATGTGAGCAAATGAATCACACAGAATGAGAAACTACCTCTCCTGAGGTACTTGTCTATACATCTTTCAACCACAGATATTGACACAGACGGAAAAGGAAGTTTTCACCTGGAGATGTTTAAAAATGTGGTTTTTTTCTCACCGATGCTGCAAAGCAGGCTCTAAGAACCTTCCCTATCCACAATTTCTGTCTCAAAAATGTACCTACTGCAAAAAAAAATGAAAAGCAAACCACAAAGCAAATAGTTGCAATCAAAGAGAAATAATGATCGTTAGAAATACAAGTCCTGTAATCTCTCTAACAGTTTAAGCAGATGCTATTTCCTAAAATACTTCATTTTCTCAAATAGTTTTAGATTTAAAAAATGCAATCATGTATCAATTTAAAATCCAGCCTTTTCTTTATTAATTTAGTAATGCCAACTAAAACATTCTTAATCATAAATTGAATGAAAATAAATGGATCTGCATCTCCACTGATATACACAGTGCTGGCTGTAAGAAATGAAAATCTGTGAACTCTACCAGACCCTCACATTTTATTTTACTAATGTGACCTGATAAGAGAACAGAATTATAGATACGGGCTGACAATGTAACTGACTTAATTGGTTGTTTCTTAAATACCAATTGCTGGTGATGTTAATAACAAATAGCACTCATGTAATTCATTCAGCATCAATAGCTAAGGCTTTTAGTTCTCCAGGACTGACAAGAATAAATATTTTCCTATCTTCTGTGTTAAATGAAGCATAATATACAAATATGGCTTAATCAATAATTCTTGAAAATGCCGTTTTCAAATATATTGCTACATTTTCATCTTGACATACCAATCAATGGATCCATTTCGATTGGAAGATGGTGGGCTTGATCCAAAGAATATCCTGGGGCTCCCCGAAGGCCTAAACATGAAAGGAAGAATAAAGCACACAGGAACCTTGTTGTCTAAATTCTTTATATGATTGTTCTAGCTTTAAAACTGCATTATAGGATTATTATATATAAAAAAGTAACTTAGTATTACTTGTTCTATGAATCTTTTAAGATTCCTTCCTCTGTGCTACAGTAAT
Organism: Anhinga rufa; assembly: GCA_013400875.1. NCBI lineage: Eukaryota > Metazoa > Chordata > Aves > Suliformes > Anhingidae > Anhinga > Anhinga rufa. Next base: position 10,827 of record VZTV01083575.1, on the reverse strand, counting down.
ATGCATTTGTTAATTCTTCAGTTATGTAATACTAACTATAAATATATGAGCGTTAATTTCATCATGATTTCTGCAGCCACAAACATTCACTAAATAACTCATTTAAAATAGTGTAACAGAATTTTTTTTTACATCTGAGAACTGGGTGAGATCTAATAATAGCACAGAAAAGAGAAATAATTGGATTAAACATCGTTATGAGTTTCTTACATAAGGAAACCTGTAAGTGACAGAAACTTGGACCTTTCTATGGATTTAAGTAGAGTTTTTAGCTGGGAAAGTGTGGTCTACAGTAAATTTGCCGCAATTATTCTTATTACTTCTGTCTTGAGCAGTCCTTAAGCTGTTCATCAGTGGCCCTATATTTAGTGTTATCTGCTCTCATGCACGGATAGGATTGCTTTGGCTCTCCTGAGCACCTTCCCTATCACATAAATCACAATAGCCACTAATAAAAACACAACTTTTGTGTGAAAACTGCCATGTTGCACAAGGATATCCTCCATAAGACACACAGAGTTCCAGAGAATAAACTCTGAGTGCAAACCGATGACTGAGATTGTTATGTTCTTGGGCCTTGTATGGCTTAGTTCATATTTCTAACACTACTGCTTTCAGTAGATCAAAGATAATGATGCACGTTTGAAGATGTGGTGAAGCGCTGTATTTTATATGATGCCTACCTTGATCTCCGGTTAGAAGGAATTGCAGTAACAGGACACTTGACTGGTTAAATCCTAATCCAGGTTAGAAAAGTGCATAGTTTCCTGACTGTGTTGAACAAGAATTCGCATGAGTGCAGCTTTTACTAGTTTCAAATGTTTCTGCCTTATATTACATATGGGGAATTCGCCACTAATGACCTTTGTATTCAGTAATAATTGCTATTTTCTACTACTGCAATAGACAACTGGAGGAAGTAAAAGAAAACACAGTCTACAGCTGGCCCTGCCAGCTTCAGAAAACCACTGCTCTGAGAACTTCTCTTTCCCTCCTTTCTCTCTCTTCTTTCAAAATCAAACCAGTTTGGGACAAATCTTTACTAGTATTAACTTAGGTTCATTTGTTTCTACTGTGACATGACTATGTAAACACCTTTCACTGTGTATAAACTCTAAAAGAGAAAGCTCTACATACATCCCACAACAGTAAACATGAGCCAACAGTGTGCCCTGGCAGCCAAGAGGGCCAACCATGTCCTGGGGTGCACCAAGCACTGCCCTGCAGCCGGTCAAGGGAGGTGATTGTCCCACTATGCGCTGCACTGGTGCGGCCTCACCTCGAGTGCTGTGTGCAGTTCTGGGCACCTCCAGAGTGTGTCCAGAGGAGGGCCACAAAGTTGGTGAAGAGTTTAGAGGAGAAACCATATGAGGAGCAGCTAAAGTCACTTGGTTTGTTCAGCCTGGAGAAGAGGAGACTGAGGGGAGACCTCATCGAGGTCTGCAGCTTCCTCACAAGGGGAGGAGGAGGGGCAGGCGCTGATCTCTTCTCTCTGGTGACCAATGACAGGATCCGAGGGAATGGCAGGAAGATGTGCCAGGGGAGGTTTAGGTTGGATATTAGGAAAAGGTTCTTCCCCCAGAGGGTGGTAGAGCACTGGAACAGGCTCCCCAGGGAGGCAGTCACGGCGCCATGCCTGACGCTATTCAAGAAGCACTTGGACAACACCCTCAGAGATATGGTGTGAATTTGGGGTTGTCCTGTGCAGGGACAGGAGTTGGACTTGATGATCTTTGTGGGTCCCTTCCAACTCAGGATATTCTATGATTCTACAAAAAGTGCTCTGTGTGTACATTTCTGTAGATGAACCTATCCTGTTTGCAAACAGAACAGGAACATTCTGAATACATATGAAATTTTAATATTCACGCTAATATTATTTAAATGTTCAGAATAAAAGTCACATTAAAACTTATTCAAGAATTCAGATTGATATTAACTTTAGTCGCTCTGATAGTTCTTCTAATGCATGCCTATAAGGGAATTCCCATTCATTCCTCTAATTATTGCTTCTAACACCGATCTTTGGACAGCCTTGTGCATAAGAGGTGGGATCTATTTCACCTGATTTGGATAATTTATTGAGGAGATGTTTACATTTAAGTCTATTGGAGGTAGACATCTAAGCTAAATCTCACAAATCTCTCTGCAGAAGGACCTATTTTGTCCAGGGGGTTCTCCTCTACTGCAAAGAGGGAAGGATTTTTCTTTTTTTGCCTAGTCCCTACAAAGTTCCTGAGTCAGCTACTAAGTCACATCCTCAAACACCAGGTGCCTTCTTGTTTTGCCCAGGTGGTAAGAAACCTTCAAAAGTTTTGAGATGCTCCAACATATGAGCTATCAGAGCAGGAAGCTATCTTTGAAAATTAAACCTGTTCATTCCCAATCAGGGCAGTAGCTCACAGCCCCACCACCTATCTAGGAATCCCTGGGACAACCCCAGAATCTAAATGTCCGGGAGAGGTGACAGGACAGTTCTAGCAGCAATATGGAGAGGTGAGCAGAGGGGCTGGAAGGGAAATTTAGGAAGACCTCACTGAATAGGCTTTTCAGAGGGAATAAGGAAACTTCTCTTCAGAACAGTTCAGCATCCAGACACTTAGGCTTGCTTAGGGTCCCATATTATCTAATAGTGACCCAGGGAAAGGCTTATGACAAGCTCCTGGACAGACCTGAAATCCCTCTCAAGCAGCAGACAGTGATGTACACTATCTAGCATGCCAGTATGTATTCCTGAATCCTGGGACATATTAATATTGTCTGTGTCAAGAACAGCAGCACTCCTCTGAAAAGCATTATATCAAAGGCTGATCCTGATGTAACCACAAATCGACTGGCTGCCGTGGTGATGTGCTGCTGTGTTTCTAGGAATGACACCAGAGAAAACACATGCTTTGATTATTTGACACAAACCAGAAAAAGCAGTAAATTTCTGTACACAGGCAGGTGAGTGAGATTAACCCACAACTAGCTAAACTGCACTCGAAATTAAAGCTTCACTGTAAAGGTCTTCAAATTTGAGTGAAACATGCCCATGAGAACCTACCTACTGTGTTGTGCCACCGATTGACTGCAAACAGCCTGCTGCAGGTGACGGTCACCACGGCAGGAATGGTCAGGTGGGGCAGCGTGTTGGCTGCCACGTGTGTGACGGGGGAATTTGATGGGAACTTCAGCACCATGATGACATCCTGCTGCATCTGATCTTTAAACATGAGGGGGCTCTGTGGAAGGAAACACTGTTGAGTAGAAAGGAGAAGAGAGCAGAAGAAAACAGAAGGGATAACACAATTAGTGAGGAGGTCTGAGGGAAAACGAGGTTAAAAAAGAGCAGGCAAGCATGTGCACATACAGGGAAAACCTGAGCGTCTACACTAGTGATGGAGGAGAGCAAGATCAGAAGCTATTATCGGATCATTACACAAGGACAAGTGGAGAATAGGTATGGTAAGGGTTATTGTTAAAGGGTGCAAAATGACCATTAGCATTAATTAATATATGGTAAAATGTAAGATTATACAGCAGTTAATATTCATACAATAGAGATACGAGTCAAATAAAAGAGTTAATTAATATATGATAAATATAAATGCTATAAACTACAACGGTTGAAAAAAGAAATTTTAAGAGGCACTCAAAAACTCACAGATATTTAATTTTTCTCAATGAATTCTTTATATGAAATACAGCACTTCCAAACACAGACAATTTAATTCTATGTAAAGTATATACTTATTAGGGAGTCTGTAAGTAATTATAAAACACATTTTTTTGCACATGAACAATAATAGTGTTACTAAGTACTGCTTTTAATGTTATTTTTTCAACCACTGTTATAACAAATAAAGTTATTTCTAGAAGTTCAAATAATCCTTTCTACTTATCACTTTAAATTATTATTAAAAATACATTACTCATATCTTAAGAATATAAAATAAATATTATGTATGTTTGGCAACTACACATTACTTAAAGTAACACAGCTAAAACTTCCAGATCAATTCCCACTTTCGCAGTGCAAGTAGATAGAGTGATTTCCTTGTAGATAGACAAAATGATTGAAACTACTACACGTATTACTGTCGATTTACAAAACTTAAAAGAAAATATCTAGCTCTAAGCATTTAATCAAAGGCACTGAGGGGCAGAGAGATCTGTTTCGCTCAGTCTGGCTATTTCATATAATTCTTTGCAAGAAGCACAGAGAAGAATGTGTTGGGAATTAATTTTGGAGTTCACATTGAAATTCAAAATATACATTGTGTTCTCCTGGGGGAACAGGCGGGAGGATTCCAGTATGATTCGAACTCCAATACTTAATTTTTGTCAAGCAGGCATTGTTCATAAATCAGCCCCTAACAATGCATCCTTTAAAACAAAACAAAACAAAACAGAACAACATGCTCACTCTAAGAAAAGCCTGCAGTCATTCCCACTACTTGCAGAAATAAGAATGTAAATATGCATTTATCAAGTGTATATTTATGAAGATAGGGCCTTTTTATACAATAATAGGAAAAGCCAGGACAACAGGAAGCTAAAGCTATTCAAACCTCCACCTTGCTCTGCTAGAGCACTGCGAGCTGTTTCTGCTAGGAGAAAGTACGGCTGCATGGGCAACAGAGGGCATTAAAAGTGTTGCTTAAATGGGTACTTTATGACCTACAAAGGATCCTCAGGTTCAAAGGCAATGCATTCCCGGCCAGCAGTTATGTCTCACCAGGTGCATAGCAGAGCTCCGAGGTGGATGGGGCTCAATGAGCAACTGTGATGGCGTCTGTCCAAAGTTCTGTATCTGCGCCTCCATGGCCTGCGGGCAAGGGAGAGGGACTGTCATGAGCAATATGCGTCAAGGAGAGAGGTCAACACACTGTGTGACAATGCAGGCATATCCCAAGTCAGCCATGAAAAAAGTCCAGAAAATTCACCCGGTGCTCTCCTCCCAGGCTGCAGACTCATCCAAGTGTTAGTATTTTGTAGACAAGCTTTGCTTCTCCTTTCAAGCATGCTTCAGTTAACCAACTAACCATTCTCATTTCCAGTAACTGGTGTTATATGTGGAAATGTTAACCTGTGAGGACATGCAGTTCAGGTCTTGAGAGAGCTTTATTTTGCACTAAAAAGAACATATATACCTTAATAAAGTCCTTTGTAAGGAGGAAAGTATGAGGATCTCTAATAAAATAAGCCTCTGGAATCTTAAATGGGGGGGAAAAAAAGCAAACTGAGAAACAAAATTCATGTATAAAATATAATAAAAACAAAATAATTACTATTTCAACAACAACATTAGTAGGTTAAAACAAAAAAAAATGCCAGAAACAAATCTTGCCAGGCACATTCAGGCTAATGTAAAAATCTTTCCAAGTTGCATACATTCACTGAGCATTTATTTCATGCTTAGTTTTATTGCATTTTTTCATGGGCTTTCAGGCTTCACAGGTTTGAAATGAAAGCTTAGCAATTTCAATGCATTCTTCAAGACTTAAACCTACTTTCAGAATAAATCTGGAGTAACTTGATAGGGAGTAGAATACAGCCCATATACTTAGATGCTTCCACTACTCAACAGTTCATTCAAACAAAAATATATTTAAGATATCTTCTTAAATATCTTTAGATATCTTTGGCAAAATATTGCTGTTTGTAAAAGCAACACTGTTAAAGAACACTCTTTATATTCCAAATAGACAGGTACTATTTTATTTGACCTTGTAAAGTCAAGAATAAATCATTCATAGAAAACTAAACTGGCAGATTTTGAAATGCACTGTGCATTATGTACCTATATATATACCATACCCTGTACTACTGACCCTTAATATTTTTCTTGTGAGCTTTGTGAATTTTTCATTCACTATCACTCAAGAAACATGAAAAAACACCAAAAACATTGCTATCTTGGTAAATTACGTTATTTCTTTCAGACATAAAGTGGTATGAAGCACAATAAATACTTCATGATACGTAAGAATCCTTTTAATCTACATATTTTGTAATTCCTACAAGCCAATCTGTGTTTTCCTCTGCTTCACAGTATAGATGCAAGAACAGATGTTAGAGAGAGATTTCCTAACAGGTCACTAATGTCTACCACTCTCAATGCCCTAGATTGACAGGTATATAATGGAATACCACAAACAAACATTTGCCAAAGAAGAAACTTAATGCAAAGTCTATTCAAGCTGCTGAAGAACTTTCAATGGATCATAGCCCTATCACATTTGATACTGTAATTATCCCAGTACAGGTGATTTTTTGCTTGTTGACTAATTCAGAGTGGACTTCAGTCTCCAAGGCACAGAGTTTTTCTTGGGAACTGGTGGGTTGGGTTTTATTAACATAATTTAATGATGAATTATTTTAAAATCATAGTGTAATTTTATATAAAACCAGTGCAGTTGTGTGGACGTATGCGTGTACATGTGTACACGTCTATACAGCAGCTATGTATATATAGCATATAAACAGTATCTTTTTACACGCTGTGTAGGTACCTTCACTCATGCAGACATTTTTTATACAGGAGTATAAAATTCACTTCAAGTCAAATCAAAGGTAGTATTTTCTATTACATTCAGTACTCTATAACTGATTTGGTTGGCAGGGAGAAGGGAAGGAAATTATACTTGTTTGTGAATTTCATTTTCAAAATGACAAAGATGAATATCAACAATATCAGGAACTGCATGATATATGCTTCCACACAGATCTGTCAATAGTATTCTGAGAAAAGTAATTTCCATTTTTATTTTTTTCAAATAATTATCAAGGTTAATTTCATTTTAATTTTTGAAAGAACTTTGTGTGGAAATAAGAGTGTGAATTGTATTTGGCAGCAGTACTGAACAAAACCCAGCTCTTGCTCTCCCACCCTTTATAGTGATTCCTTAAATGATACTTCTGTTCTCTCACAGGCACACTGAAATGAATTATTAAATTTTTTTTCAGCACAGCCCAATTCTATTTTACACATTTACTTTCATGTTGTCCAGTCTTGGCAAATTCTGATTGTTTGGCTATAAATTCTGCATACATAAACTTTGCTGGCTTTGCCTCCCAGTCCAGGTAGATTTATGATAGTAACAGGGGAAGAGAAAGAGAAGCAGAACACGATAATAAATGAGCATGAATTTTTCAGATGATGAGGAACAGACACTTAAAATGCAACTGTCAAAAGCAACTGTTATTTTACAGCTGAAGATGTCCTGGTAAATACTCACTTTATGTGCCCATAATTTTCAAACATTTCAGTTAATGCCAAATCCTTCCATAACCAGAACTAATGCATAATCAAGACCTTTGATTCTGGGAATATTCAATATTTTTGCTGGCTTGCACTTACAGAGACAACTGCCTCTCCTCCACCCCCTGGATAGTAATGTTATCCTTTTCTTTCAAAAATACCATTTGTAAAACTGACAACTCTTGGATGCATTAAAGAAACTAAACAATGTTTCTCTGAAAATACCTGTAANGAGATTATAGTCTGCACAACACCACAGCTGTGCAGCTACAACTGGTATTCCTTCTAGAGCTCACAACACTTAAAAAGGACAGAAAAACCTTGTCAAAATTTACACAGAAGATAAACATAAGCATACAGAGATAAAGTGACTGGCCCAAGGGTATTCCTAATGCTGCCTCCCATCAGATCGCTTGACACAAAATGAAAAGCAGGTACAGACCAGATCTGTGAATAATAATGTAATACATTGATTTGTTTACAAGAGGACTCTGGCTGTATCTGAAATTAATCTGAAAACTGGTAAGTGTATACCAGTTTTTCTTGAACTGTAAATCATCAAATTTTGGTTTTATTTAATGGTCTTAAACATTTCATTCTGAACAATCAATTCCTTTTCTCCCATCAGATCTTGAGTATTGTGTGCTAGACCACTCCCTGAGACACATATTCTAGTCAATTTAATACAAATTTTAATAATAAAGTTTATTCTCATTTCACCTTCAAATGTCCTTTGTCTAGAAATGCTAAAAGCTTGGAATTCAGTGGCTGCCAGATTTAATGCTTTTGGAACAGCAAAATGGCAATTATGTTAGTTTTCACTTTCTTAATAAGGTGTTGTAGAAAAGCTATTTAGTGAGCTGATTTGAGATTCCCTACCGTTTTTAATACACATAAAATGAGATTTGTACTCCAGACACTTCAGGGAGTATCTGTTAGGATATGATCATGTATTGCAGAAAGATAAAATGGGTCTTAGCCTATTATTTGATAATCATAGGTCAGAACAAGGAAAGAAAATCTATCTGCAAACTTGCTGGCAATTCAAAGTTTAAAATGAGTTGATCTCACACATCCTAATTATGCAATCAGGCAAAACACAACTTCATAGCACTTAATATTGCCTACCTAACAATAATACATATTCATATTATATATTTACATACATTTTGCCAAGAAATCAATACACAAAATAGTGCAATCATGAATTATATCAATCTTAGTTATAATAAGTGATATTCTAAATATATTTTGCTCAAAGGAAGTAAAGTATTGGGTTCCAATTTTTATTCTTAAAGGCAGACTGTATATTCACAAGGATGCTGGGATGCTCCTCTGCAATCTGGAGGATCAGTCCTTAGTGTCAGCTTTTTCTGGAATGAAGGGTTCAATATATCTGCTTTGTTCATTATGCAGCCTACCGAAGTATTTGTTTTTTATTTCTTAATTCTGGTTGAAAGAAACACAAATCTGCCATTAAAGAATTCAAACAGCCTGTTTCTTTAGGTATAAGAACTATTTTAGTGGTCAAAGGCAAAGTCTCCAACAGCAAGCAGTGTAACCCAAAAGGAGCAGATCTGCAGAACAAAAGAGCTGGTCCAGAGGAACTCATGCTGAAACAGTGCCCACTGCAGGGTTTTCCCACCAGGCTGGCTCCAGTGTGGGCTGCAGACCTCCATCAGCTGAGCTCCGTCAGCTGCATCCCTGGAACACACTGCTTCTGTAGTTTAGAAGCCAGTTCACACACTTTAAAACTAGTCTGCTGTGTGAATGAAAGCATGGCAAATAGGGATGATCTGCAGATTAATTTCAGAAGCACAGTCCTAATCTAAATGAAAATGCTAGAATTGACTCATCCAAAATACCACAAAACTGAAGATATTGTTTGCTCTTTGTCTTATGTTTGCAAAAAGGGTGGGCCATGAAGCAGTTTATTTTTAACATACTTTTTCTCAAAAAAGTTCTTTAGAAATGCAGGTAAAATCACCAAGGAAGATATTAATAGTCTATCTCACTTGCAAACTCCCCTTTGCTGAGAGAGATGCCTGGTGACTACATAACACAAGAAATACAAAAGTGTGAGCACTTTTGCTTCAAATCATGGAGAAAGAAATTCCTAAAACCAGACTGCATTGCAGATAGTAATACACTGGTTTTATTCTTATATCAGTGGCCTTGTTTTATTAATCTTCACTGATTACTACCATAATCAGTTAAACTTTCTTAAATATGTATTATCTCAGTTTCTCTATGTTTTATCACTTTTTTTGCATACTCAGTCTTTTTATTACTAATTCCCATAATCCTGGTGTGTTTTGTTCCTCTTGTGTACCACATTCAGGTTTTTCTACAATCCCTTTTCCCCTGTGCATGGGGACTGAGCCCAATGAAGAGCCAAATCTGTAGGCATTTGAGAAATATGCACCACAGCAACAGTCATCCATCTCTGCCTTTCCTGAAAGCTTATTTCATTTTTGCATCCAAGTGAACAGAGGAATCCTTTATGTGCTCTCCTGCCCATGCAGCCAGCATGCTCAACAGCCCCCAAGCACCATCTTCTTCAGAGCAAACATGATTGACAGCCCTTTGGTGGGTAGCATAAGCAGCTTGAAAATATTATTGTTTTGTATGAATGGTGTGAGATACTGCTATTTTATTTGCATCTACAGCTGTTAAACAGCATCAATGTCTTCAGGACTTTTGATAAGTTAGGTTAAGAGTATTGATTTCCATTTTATTATTGTATGTTTGGAGGAAAGAAGTCCTGTAGTTTAAAGACAAGCAATGACTCAACTAGTCTGGAGGCTTCGATACAGTCGGTTATTTAATCAGGATACT